>JACXGK010000927.1:38212-84229 GCA_016801125.1 Novumbra hubbsi
GGGGGGGGGGGGGGGGGGTATATATATTCAAAATCTTTGCTGTACACTGTAATTCGAGAGAACAAAATGGATCAGGGCATCAGTAAACTCCTGGACAGTCTCTGGCGCTACTTTGTGCGTCGGATGCACCAATAACGTTCTCAATTGGAGTCTGGTCTGGGGATCGGGGGGCATATCAATAGCATAGATGCCTTTGTCATCCAGGAGCTGTCTACACACTCTGGCCACAAGGCCAGGCATTTCCACAAAGAGGAATCCAGGGCCTGCAGCACCAAGTCTAACGATGGGGCTGAGAATTTCAGCCTGGTACCCAACCACAGGTTATCGTTGGCTAGCATGTGGAGGTCTGTTTGACCCAACAAGGATATGCCAGACCACCACTGACCCATGAAACTGGTCATGCTACGTTCACCATGGCTCTAGACTCTTTCACATCTGTCACGTGCTCAAGGTGAACCTGCTGTTAACTTTGTAGAGAGTGGGGGGGGGCAGACTTGCCAGTTCTGGTGTTCTCTGGCAAATGCTAACCGAGCAGCACAGTGCTGCGAGCGCAGTTCCCACTAGAGGATGTTGGGCCCTCATTCCACCCTCATGGAGTCTGTTTTTGACAGGTTGGTCAGAAACATGAACACCAGTAGCCCTGCTAGAGTTAATTTTTTCGGGCTCTGGCAGTGCTCCTCCTCTTACTCCTCGCTAAAAGGAGCATATACTGGTCTTGATGCTGGGTTGATGCCCTTCAACGCTTTCCTTGTGTATAGGCATGTCTCCTCTATGCTCTAGAGACTTACTGTGAGACACCGCAAACCTTCTTGGGATAGCATGTAGGGATGTTCCATCCTGGAGAAGCTGTGTTACCTGTGCATCATGGTGACAAGGACTGATTGATATCAATGAAGTTTAATTGACTTGGT
Source organism: Novumbra hubbsi (assembly GCA_016801125.1). Classification (NCBI taxonomy): domain Eukaryota; kingdom Metazoa; phylum Chordata; class Actinopteri; order Esociformes; family Umbridae; genus Novumbra; species Novumbra hubbsi. The sequence continues at coordinate 39,124 of JACXGK010000927.1, forward strand.
GTTATACATGTAATGACGTGTTCCCTTAATTTTGTGCAGTGTACTATAATTGTTCCTACCCAAAGGGTTTGAATGGAATTCCATACAGCGCCAGGTAAGAGCTGTATCTCACAGGAACAGGGCGTGGCATTCAGCAGGCCTGACTATATCCTGCTCACCAAGCCCATCCCCACCCCCCCGGGGTTGTAGTTTGACCAGAGAGGTGGAATTAGATTACATTCGGTCTGTTGCCTGGTTTTAGCTGTTGCTGAAAATAACCAGAGATGTGAACATGGCTGAAACAGGACACCACTTTATGGGCCCCCCAAGCCTTTAGCCCCAAACTCTGGATGAATCACACACAGCTCAGTGACAAGGCCAGTATTTATGTTACAATATTTATATTTTCGAAATAATGGCCACTGCCCTTCCTGATGGCAGTGGCTAGTATTTAATGCTTCAGTAAGGTTTATGTCTCAGATTTCTGTACTTTGTACAGTTTAAGGGGAAGTTATACCCTTTCCCTTATAAATATTTATAGGGTAATTGCTCAGTTGTACCTTGCTGTATGTATGTACTGTCCAAAACGTGCGTGCGTGCGTGTGTGTACAAGGCGGTGCCTGCATTGCGACATCAGCTGATGAAGAATAGAACTTGTCAGCAAGTGTTCTCTTATTTCTTATACTGAAATATGTAACCCCATCTAAAATTACTGCCATTAGCTCATTCATTAAATCTTTTTTGTTAGATTGCAGGTTCATTTGAATCCACATAGATATGTAGTCAGTGTCCTCAGTGTGAGATTTATTGCGGTCTTGTTTTTTTTGTATGACTAGACTCTTAAACTGGGAGGTAATGTAAAAGATAAATGTATTTTATTTATTTAATTATTTTTTTTAATGACTTCTGTTTTTGAATGAATATACTGCATGAGTATACTTGGGGAACCGTGACTCATTTTGCCAGCTATCTGGAATACTTTCGGAAAACACTACCTCAAAAAATCATTATTAAACTTTGGTAGATATTTGTGTTATGGGGTGCCATCTAGTGGTGATCTGTTACAAAAATAACTTGGCAATACCAGATGTTGGTTTTCATTTTTTGGTTGATATATGATAGTTTATAAAGCTGTCATGTCTGTCTGATCTGAGGCTCAACATAATTGAGTAATTTTACAATTGTTAACAGTGGAAAATGGCATATTCCATATAATATTGTATTCTGATCTGTTTTTTTTTCTTTAACTGTGTATTTGCAATAGGACCCTTAGCAGTTTAGATAAAAGCATACCAATTGTGTAGTCATATATTCCCTGCATTTGTAGTAAGTATAGAGAAGGTTGGGTGGAGTCTTCTTACTGCTGCTTAACCCATGTGGTGGGGAAGGACCCAAAAGCACATGTATGGGGGTGGGTTGGGAGGTGTTTATAGCTGCTGCGTCAGAGCGTTAGACGTTCTCTGTGCCAGCAACTGTCAGCTGACCTCAGTCCAACAGCCTGAGAGGGGGGAGAAAGGGAAGGCATCAGAGTCAGGGAGAGAGCGGTAACACTGCAGCAGTCGAACAGGAGGAAGGCTTGGTTGTCTCCCATCTTCCACCTCGCTCCCCGCACCCCTACTGGCTCCAGCCCACCACACCTCACACGGTCTGGAATGCCCTGCTGATATCGACACAGAGGCTCTATCATGGAAAATGGAAAAACAGAAAACGGAGACTCCCAGCCTCTACCACAGTGGAAAGACAAGGGTATCCCTCTCCCCTACGCTAATGTTGACGCAACCTTATCCGAAGTTATTTTGTAGCTGCGTTCTGTCGACATTTTATTTGTTAAATGGAAAAGCAAGCCTACGCTTTGTTTTTAGATGCTGGATATAAAGCCATGTTGTGCAGGTATGCTGGGCATTTGGAGTGGAAATTACTAGTGTCATTGGTGATGACTGGGTTGTTGGAAGTTGTCTTGTCATGCATGTTATTGGGTTGACGTAGGTGTAGCTAGCTGTCCATATAGATAACCGATCATTGATAACCGGTTTCTGATGATGTTCTCTGGGTTTCTTATCTGTGATACATAGTATCCTAGCAGATGACCTTTGGTCAGGGTAGCTCTGATGGGAAGATGTCCAAAGGTGCGTGTTTGGAGGAATGGTGTTGAGCAAATGTGGCGTAACTAGTTTTATAGTTGTGTAATGACTCCATGCTACCTAGGGGTGAGTTTTCCACTGCCCTGTCATTTTTACTGTACCCCCTCTGCCAGAATGTGCTGCCGAATGTAGGACTGTCCCTGTAGTCTGCTGACTAAGCTTTATAAAGTTGTGTAAGATAAATTGTTTCGCCCCTGCAAAACCGGGATCTGAGTTGAAATCTAAGTTCATTTAGCTTATAATGGCAAGCAGCAGAGGGGCCCGGTGGCTTATGTTATAAGAGGTCTTTTGGTGTTTTCCAGGACCATCTACAGGGTTGCCTGAGCGCTATGGCTGGTGTCCAGTCTGCTGATTATCATGTGTGGTATTGCATCATTCTGGGATGCAGTATTGCAACAAAGGGCTTCTGTGTCATCTCTATTTGACTAAATGGAATATAATCCATTCTAGCACACACCATCTGTCTGAGAACTGTCGCTCAAGCATAAATGCGGAGTAGGCCACAATCGGATAGGTTAATGACCTAGGTGTACTAGGCTACTACAAGTCGGAGTTGCTCAGTGACTAGGCAGTATTGGTAGAGAAACACTGTCTATTGTGTTTGTGTTAGATCTGATGATGTGTGGAAACATCACAGGATTAGTGGAACTACCTTAATGGTTGTAATTTTGTGTTACTGACATTTACCCACTGCAAAGGAACTAAGCATATTGTTTGTATTTGCACCAGAAATGTTCTGATTTATGAATTTAAACAGGACTGGTTACAAATGGGGCTACAAATAGAAACACTGCGTGTAACGTTAACACCCTGCCAAGAACATTTACCCACCGCCGCCACAATGGCTGTTTCAAAATTGTCAAACAGTTTAATTTAAATCAATGTGATTTGATTTAATTGGATGTCTTGTTGATTTTAAATGTCTTGGAAATAAACGGCTCACTCTTAATTAGAATCGATGTCGCCTTATAGTATGGCTAGTAGGCACTGTTATCTTAATTGACTTGGTCAACATTTTGCTGTTTATGTAACGTTTACATAAATTGCCATTGCTGTGTTGAAACAAATTACTATTATTCTAAAGCTGTACTACCTATCACTCCTCAAGCTGATTCATAATTATGCATTTGGGTGTTGTGTTGAAACGAATTGGGAAAAAGTGTGAAAGCGTCGCAGAGCTGCGCTCAAACCGCCCATGTCATGAATAGACCTCAAATCGACCTGGCAGGAAGTGAACTGCCTCTCGCTCCCCCAACCGAGCTACTAGTAGCTGGTGCTGAATGCTAGTAGGAGGCTCAAGATGGATGCCAAACGGGGTTAGTGCTGTTATTCTTTGTCGTTTGCTGCGGGTTATGTCAAATTGTTTCATCGCCGTTGAAATGTGTATTTTGACTACAGTGCTTTGATGGGAGAGGATGGAGGATATGAAATTAGTGTTGTGTTGTGCTTTGCAGAGGGTTTTTTATCGGCATGGTCTACACGGGCTGAGCACGACATGGCGTTGTAATGTACTGTTCTTGTCAATTTCCCCGTTCATCGCTTTTCTTGGATTTGTTTTACACCACTGACGTTATTAACATTGGTATGCATGTGCATACTGAATTACATGATTAAAACATGGCGTGCTATAGCTAGAATGAGATCATGGCGTTTAACATTACGTAGGCTATTTTTAGGTTCCCCAGATGCTTGTACATGTCTGCTACCATGTTGCTCGACATGTTCTGACTGAAATAGCCCTGTCATACGGTTGTCTGGGTGCAAGGTCATTATCTAAAATTGCTAACCTTAGCAAAAATATAGACAAGGACTTTGGCGATGCAAATGGTTGGCCATGCTTTCAAACCAAGCCTAAGGAGCAGTTATGTTAGAAGCGTGGTCAAACGAAGACCGTTATCTATATATGGATAAACCTGTAGCCAGCTCCGGTTAGCCATCAGAGCTAGCAGCTAATGTTGGGTTTGTTGAAATTAATAGCATTCTGCGTCACGGCCCCTGAACCGACTACCGCGGGCCATGTTTTCATTTGATTTTGTGTCTTGCCATTTACCTATTAAGCAACTCCCCGAATAAGAGTTGAGCAGCGATTATTGTTGGGAGGAACGATTTCTGGTCGTCTGCCAAGTCAATGCACGTTACAGACCCAAGCAATGCCTGCTTGCTGGCTATCCTGTTTAAATGCTTCAGGCTGTTGGGTAATGGCAATGTCTGGGTCTCTTTCACATACCATTGTACACTGACCTGCTACAAAGTATCTGTATTGCACACAACTTTTTCTAATTATGGCAACCGGCGATAGGTCTATGCAATGAATGAAGCGGACTAGGTGGATTACCTGCAGGTCTACACTGGTAGTCACTCTAATAGTAAAGTAAATATCAGCTGCAGGGAACACAAAATATTTCCTTTTTATTGCATTGTAGTGCATATCCAGGTGAGGTATGTCAGCAGAGTAGCTGATCTGTGCATATAATGGCCAGTTCATTAGCTTTCATTCCATCTCCATGTCACTGCCCAAACATCAATTTGGCTTAATGTTTAGAGAGATTGTCCATAGTTGGTGTTTCTCTCTCCGTTCATGTTGTTTCTCTCGTCCCGGCAGTGGTAGACCTCCTGTACTGGCGTGATGTCAAGACCTCGGGCGTGGTGTTTGGCGCCAGCCTCTCGCTGCTGCTCTCCCTGACACTGTGCAGCATCGTCAGTGTCGCCTCCTACATCGGTCTGGCTCTCCTCTCTGTTACCATCTGCTTCAGGATATACAAGGGCATCCTGCAGGCCATCCAGAAGTCTGATGAAGGACACCCGTTCAAGTAAGTAACCCAGTCCTCGGCTAATTCCATTGGGCTTTGGTTTAAACACCTACCTATTTTATTAACTATTCTGTTACATATTATTATTATTATTATTATTATTATACATGGATTATCCTTCACCTATGTGGATTGTCTTTTGTTGCACAACCATTATTTATCAAAGAAATGTGGGGTGTTTTTTGTCTTGGCGTCAGAGACAAAACCAATTGCTTTTATTTGGAGTTCTGTGGACCATAACGTGGCATTAGCCAGGGTTCCTCCTGAATAAAGGGACCATTACATGTGATTTATCCGGACAAACAGAACTTCAACTCCTGGCTGTGGTTCCCCGAAGCCTTCTTGAGCGTTCTCACCAAACACTCGTTACAATCGCATTAGCTGGGTTTAGGACTACAGAGAAAGTGACTTGGGCTCAGAAAGTCATAGTTAAGCCGGTCTTGTGTGATTCTTAGCTTTAGCATTTTAAGAGATCCGTCAAGCAGAAAAATACTGATTAGTCTACCTGGCTTTAAATAGTGTTATAGTGCCCTTATGGGGAGAGTAGGGTCATTAATGTTAAGGTTAACTACAGTGCGAAGTGTTAGGTTAACTCGTTTGAATTGACGGTGTGAATGTTAATGTCCAGCTCCCATGTTGATGTTTTGCAGGCTGTACCTGGACCAGGATGTGGGTCTGTCAGAGGAAACTGTCCATAAGTATAGCGACTGTGCTCTGGCACGATTCAACACCACTGTTAATGAGCTGCGTCGCCTCTTTTTGGTTGAAGACCTGGTGGATTCCCTTAAGGTGAGAATGCCGCTGAGGATTTTGGGACATAGGCCAGCATTGAATAAGAAGAGGTTATATAAATTGGTAATTATTTTCTTTGTTGTGCGGGTGGAATCGGATTATATTAACCCCTTTGGGAATGTTCCGTTAGTAAAACACCGTAAGAGCTGATGAGAATTCTGCTGAACACTTTGGTTGCGTTCACGTGTTGGATGAGTTGGTCTGCGCTATCCGTTTTATTTTGTCCATGTAAAGTCAGGCAGAAGTAGGTGACCCTCAGGGTGTCTTAACAGAGAAACTGCCTTGTGGAAATGTTCAGCTGTTGAGAGCTATGAGGTTTCTACATGCCTGTCAACACCTTCCAGTTCAACCCCTGTCCTGTCCTGTGCACTGCCAATGCCACTCTCACAGCACCCTCCTCCCAACATGACCGCACCCCTTTACACCCGGCTGTGGTTGACTCTACCTTTGGTCGCTGCCTGCTCTGTGAAATTAGAACATTCTCTACATTGTAACATGAATTGTTTTGGTTTTAATTTCAGATCAGGGTTTTCCTGGCAGTTAAGTTGTTGGGCATTTAAATGTGCTTCCTTCCTTGTCCATTTAAACAGTCTAATCACCTAGCATATCACTGTATAAGGATGCATGTGATCTGGGATCTGTCAGGGGTTTAACAAACATTTGTGCATTAAAACAATAGTTTGGTAATGACTTGAGTGGATTCATATATGGGATACTGTCTTAAATACCCTGAAACAAACATGCCACCTTTCTCCCTTCCAGTTTGCTGTGCTGATGTGGATTCTCACCTATGTTGGTGCCTTGTTCAATGGACTCACTCTCCTTATCCTGGGTAAGGTTCTTTTATGGATAATAAGGAACGTATAATGTTTTTTGTCACATGTTTGGCAGTCCCTTGTTAGTGTTGGGAAGCAGCATCATTAGCTCTTTAATACTCCCAGGATAGGCCCTAATCTTGGTTTATTTCAGGATACCATATGCGTCTGTAAACAGTGGCTCACTAACATGTGCCCAAGTCTGACTGGAAGTTTCCTTTGATTCATTTGTGTGTATCCACCACCTGAAGTTGTGTTGAGGTAGGACTGCAGCAGAGCCAGGTTGAGTTGTCTCGCGTTCGCGTAGAAGCCTTGTTTTTATGATGTTCTAGAACTTCTCGTTTCCTCTCTGTCAACAGGTCTGGTTGGAATGTTCAGCTGCCCCATCGTCTATGAGAAGTACAAGGTATGTGCTCATGAAGAAATCACTTGAATTATCATCCAAGCCAGCTGAAAGGGAGGTTTCCCATTTGCGCTGTACACTAGAATGACCTATTCTTTGTTTTAGGTACAGATAGACCATTACGTGGGAATGGCCAATAAGCAGGTCAAAGACATTATTGCAACGTAAGTAAATAACGGCATGTTAATTTGCCTTTGAAGTCTTCTATTCAGTTACTAAAGCCAGTTATTTAGTGTCTTGAAATCTTTTATAAACCACTGGCGACATGTTTATGGCATTTCCAGTTTTACAATTAGTTGTGCTGTTATGATCAAATGTTGTTCAGATGTATTTCATGTCTGCAAACATACCTGCAATATTTCCTGTATTATCCTGCCTTTATTATGGACATTTTGCAGACTACTCTTTTTGTTGAGGTAAATGTGGTCTGTGGCTAAAGCTTAATGCCTCACTTTCAGGGTCCAGGCCAAAGTCCCTGGACTGAAGCGTGTTAAGGCGGAGTGAAGAATAGAAGTCCTGTGAGCAAACTGGATGGACGGATGTGGGCAGGGGTGGTGTCACAGAATCTCTTCAGTTTAGAAGTCCTTGTGTTCCCTGAAAAATACCCATACACATTTTCAGCGAAAAAGAAAATCACCAGCTCCAAGTATTCCCACCTTTTGACGAACGAAATTGTTCAAGTACAGTCTATTTGGCTCAAAATGCTAGTTTGTGTGAATATGTAATGGAAGAAAACAGCACACAATCGTGTTATTTTAATCCTGCGCTCAGACCTGACCAGAGATTCATTTCAATCGAAAATTGTTTTCATGAGCTGGTACATTTGTTTTCTCCTTTGACAGTGTTCACGAAATAGGAATTGTCTTTCTTTTTTGTAAAGGAGAGGAATAATTGGTACATTTGTGGGAACCTGAGTATCTGTCGTTTTTGGTATGATTAAGTTAGTGGTGTTTGTGATTTTACTGTTTTATTGATCGACTGTGTAGTTTCACAAAGCTTCTAGCTCTCCAGTGGCTCTTCTGTGTGCTTGACACAATGTTGGCATGTGTCATTGTGCTTGACAATGGTCTTTAATGCCAGCAGTGAGCTACTCCATAGCACTTCATGCTTCTGAGTATTTCTCGCTAGAAACATTTAGAACTTTACAAGAAAACAACATGAACATTGAATGATCCTTTCACTTCATGCAGCTGCCTAGTTAGACTTAAGAAGAACACGTTTACAACATCAACTTAAGACAAAAAAAAGAAAACATACCGTTTGTGGACCTAATATCTAAAGCTGCAAAATGATGTAACTTGGAAACTTAAAGCATTGTTTGTTATGCAAGTTATTGTGAATGATACTTCATACAATTGTAATGAACTATTCTGAGAACTGTTTGTGGAATGCATTGTGACATATAAACAATTACAATAAAGCTTCTAGATGAATGATTGTTTGCCCTTTCTTTCTGTAGGATTTATTGAGTGTTTTATTAAAAAAAGAACTTGTAAGGATACTTGCTGGAACTGTAGCCCTTTAAAAACAACCTCTTGATTCTACTGGAATACTCTTAAATAGTTTTTAGGAATGTTTATTGTAAATAGTGTAGTAATATCTATCATTGCAAAAAATGCAAACAGTAGTTCACAATAATGGCTGAGTACTATTAAGTGACTTAATTATTGCTTTTTTTTATGCAGGTTGAGGTTTTTAGTGTTGAACACAAAATTGCAGTGTTTGTAAGGCGGACAAGCAATTGAAACTCCCAAACACAATTTGTAATGAAGGCAAATATAATGTGTGTGTTTACTGTTCCAAATAAGGGTGGAGGGCTTATCTAATCATATTTGTATAGGTTCACTCGTTAAAGGGATGTGCATGGCTAATCCAGTATTCAAATGATGTGCCCTATTTTTGCAATGTTGTTTGTGAGCTTTGATATGGGCACCATCACAGCTTCAGGTGAAGGGGTGAATTCCATTATGTTCCTGGTCCAACAAGTGCTGGCCACAAAGTTTTGTATATCATGGTACACAAAACCATACTTTCAAGGGAAAGAAAGCATTTAGCTGAAACATTTGATTACATTTTTATTGTGAACAAATTACCTCCATCTGATATACTGCATGTTCTCAATCTTTCCAAACACTTAATATTTGCACATGTAAAGTACATTGTCAAACATCCATCACTTACAATTAACTAGTATAAAACAACCATGATTGTCATTCATACAATAAAATGTTGCCTCATGTCTCAATGTCATTTGGATTTAAAAATAAATTCATGCATTTGAGCATATCTTGTAGTAATTTACAATATGATACAAATAATTTGAAACGATATATAGACAATCTCACAGTCTTGTACAAAAATTAAATGAATACAAATACGTAAAAACTGGGAACAAGGAATTCATACTCCGTAAAGAATGCACATAGTAACAGTAGAGATTATATTCCCACCACACTGCTAGCTAAACAGAGTGTGACTGACAGGCTAAAGACAGCAAGGCAAAGATAAGAGTTTAACAGTTGACAAACGCACTAGGATGGAAAGATGACCAGGGCTTGAGTAAGGCTGCATAGTCATTGTGACTGGTCACGCTTAGTATTTTTAATTTTTTTCCCCCTCACGTTTACCTTGAAGCCACCTGTTGAAGTACCACAGAAATCCCTCGGTGGAAGTGAATGTTGATTAAACATACAGTTATGCTTATGTGTATTAGATCTATGTGATCATCTTTTAATTTGATCAACTTTTCATAATGGTTACATGGAAGAACAGTTCACTAAGATATTCCACAAAATGTAGTTAACATTTTGACAATAGTTCAAATAATTACTACGGTCCATACTGTGAAATGTACCGCTAAAAAACATTTGAATCTTTCCAAAAGAGCCATTATAACATACTATGTCATGTTACACCATTTTATCATACTTTGGATGTTTTATGCATCAAACTTAACATCAGCAAAATAATTGCCCTTTTCTGCATATTGAATGAGTAAAACCTGACAATGTAATAGCACCTGATGTGTAAAAAAAAAAATATATATAACACAAGTAGAAATATTGAGAAAGGCACTTATGTTTAATGATATTCAACGATGCAAAAGGCTCTTTCAAATTAGTTATGGGAAAACTAAAAATGTTTCCTATAAATTGGCTGAGATTTAATCCTTGGGTGACATGGTGACATTTACTGTTAATGCAGTTAACAGATACAAAGTCAACAATATGCAATCAAATTGAATCTGGACAATATTAATGGTTTAAATACAACAGTTTCCAAAAATGTTGGACGCTGTGTAAAATGCAAATAAAAACAGATTTTGTATGTTGTGCAAATCATTTCTTCCTAATTTTAATTCAAAATAGTATAAAGACACCACATTGAATGCTGAAACTGAAAAAAGTTTTTAAAAAGTGGGGACAGAGGCATGATCCTGAATCCCTTTTCAATTTTACACTTTGATACGCCATTCTTGTATTGTGACACTATTTGCCCATGCAATATTTCACAGGTTGATGAACCCCATCCTCACATCTGACTGGCTCATCCTCTCTGGAGGGGCCTTTTAATACCCAATCATGTTACTTACCAATTGACCTAATTAGTTGTGTGATATTCAACCCGGTTTAGTTTTTCAGCATTACACAATGTTTCCAGTCCTAGTTGCCAGTGCCTCTGTCTTAACATTTCTCAGTTTCAACATTTGATATGTCTTAGTACTATTTTCTAATGAATTTAGAGTTTAAAGGATTTGCACCTCATTGCATTCTGTTTTCCTTTACATTTTACACAGCGTCAACTTTTAAAAACAGGGTTGTAGAAATCAAAAGCTGCCAAGGCAGCCTGTTTTCTGGTGACCTGAAAGCAGATGAATATGTAAACACAAATGGTTATTTCTTGTTAGGCAAATAAACACCATTTTCTAATGAGCTACCTGCTCTGCCTTATGCTTTGACTTGGATTGGTAGTACAGTGATTGGCGCGTTTCACCCCATAATCCTTTAGTTGTTCTGCAGAGGAGAGACAGTTGCAGCATGTCAGGCAAAAGGTTGACTGCAGTCAGACACTTCAGGCGTCGGTCCTGGCTGCATTCCTGTCCGACTTGGGTGGCCTAAGTAGTCTGGGTGCAAGTTAGTGGACGGTTGTGCAGAAACGTCTCTGATTTACTGGCATTTCCACACAAAGACACTGAGGAAGTAAAACAGACAATCATAACTCTGAATCATGTCTAGAAGATGCTTATAAGATGGCGGTAAATCTAATTTGGATGTGTTATAAATCTTTAAAATAGGGTAATCTTTGTATACCTGCAGTCATCTCCTCCGGTGCTGATCACGTATTTATCATCATAGGAGAAGCGAATGTTGGTCACGTGTGCTGAGTGCCCAAAGAATCGCTTGTGTTTGGCCTGCAGGATATTAATGTACAGTGGGGAGAACAAGTATTTGATACACTGCCGATTTTGCAGGTTTTCCTACTTACAAAGCATGTAGAGGTCTGTAATTTTTATCATAGGAACACTTCAACTGTGAGAGACGGAATAAAAAAATAAAATCCAGAAAATTACATTGTATGAATTTTAAGTAATTAATTTGCATTTTATTGCATGACATAAGTATTTGATACGTCAGAAAAGCAGAAATTAATATTTGGTACAGAAACCTTTGTTTGCAATTACAGAGATAATACGTTTCCTGTAGTTCTTGACCAGGTTTGCACACACTGCAGCAAGGATTTTGGCCCACTCCTCCATCCAGACCTTCTCCAGATCCTTCAGGTTTCGGGGGTGTCCTGGGCAATACAGACTTTCAGCTCCCTCCAAAGATTTTCTATTGGGTTCAGGTCTGGAGACTGGCTAGGCCACTCCAGGACCTTGAGATGCTTCTTATGGAGCCACTCCTTAGTTGCCCTGGCTGTGTGTTTCGGGTTGTTGTCATGCTGGAAGACCCAGCCATGACCCATCTTCAATGCTCTAACTGAGGGAAGGAGGTTGTTGGCCAAGATCTCGCGATACATGGCCCCATCCATCCTCCCTCAATACGGTGCAGTCGTCCTGTCCCCTTTGCAGAAAAGCATCCCCAAAGAATGATGTTTCCACTTCCATGCTTCACGGTTGGGATGGTGTTCTTGGGGTTTGAGCAGGGGGACCTTGCGTGCGCTGCAGGATTTTAATCCATGACGGCATAGTGTGTTGCTAATGGTTTTCTTTGAGACTGTGGTCCCAGCTCTCTTCAGGTCATTGACCAGGTCCTGCCATGTATTTCTGGGCTGATCCCTCACCTTCCTCATGATCATTGATGCCCCACGAGGTGAGATCTTGCATGGAGCCCCAGACCGAGGGTGATTGACCGTCATCTTGAACTTCTTCCATTTTCTAATAATTGCGCCAACAGTTGTTGCTTTCGCACCAAGCTGCTTGCCTATTGTCCTGTAGCACAACCCAGCCTTGTGCTGGTCTACAATTTTATCCCTCTCTGGTCTTGGCCATTGTGGAGAGGTTGGAGTCTGTTTGATTGAATGTGTGGACAGGTGTCTTTTCTACAGGTAATGAGTTCAAACAGGTGCAGTTAATACAGGTAATGAGTGGAGAACAGGTGGGCTTCTTAAAGAAAACAGGTCTGTGAGAGCCGGAATTCTTACTGGTTGGTGGGTGATCAAATACTTATGTCATGCAATAAAATGCAAATTAATTACTCAAAAAACATACAATGTGATTTTCTGGATTACAGAAAAATTACAGACCTCTACATGCTTTGTAAGTAGCTTTGTAAGTAGGAAAACCTGCAAAATCGGCAGTGTATCAAATGCTTGTTCTCCCCACTGTATGTATTCATTCAACATATTGTGTCGTTGCTGCAGATATGACTCTTTCACAATCTTTAGTCAAAGATAATCAACTCTGGAGTTTCCCTTAGTCTTCTGTGAATGTGTTTACTCCCAGTCTCTGTTTTTCTTTTAGCTAATAGGCTACTCTGTCTAAAGTGCTCACTTAATAAAGTTTTAGCAAAGCTAAATCAGTGGCTGCAAGACCACAACACAATGGCTGTATTCTGAAGTAACATAACTGAATATAACCACAAAAACACCACAACATGACATGGTAAATTCTGTATGAATGTAAATTAATTATTGTATGTTTTAATGGCAGCATTCTTTATAATTATTTCTGATCCGAAGCCACTAAGTCTTCAAATGGTATCACAGGAATATGTTTAAGGGTGAAGTAAAGGACTCACAAATTTCTCAGTGCAGGGGAAGTCAAAGAGCTTGACCAATCCAAAGTCATCCCCAGTGACCACGTTGAGACCGGCGTGGGAAACACAGGCACAGTTGACGTCAGCCTTATCAGCATTTCGTGACCAGATTCCTAGCACCTCATCTCCCAAGATACTGAAAAAAGGAATTAATTAAGAGAGCCTTGCTTTGAGAGGACACAAGTCTGCCACAGAATGCATGTGTCTGTAGACGTTATAGACAGGACAGTAAATTAAAGGTGGCAAAGGCTCCTTCTATGAACAGATCCATTATGATATGAACCCATAGTTCTTTTGATTGCTAAAAGGCATTGTTAAGATTAGAGGGGCAAAGGAATGTCTTTTCCACTACTGGGAGCAAGAATGACCTGGGTGTAAGGTGAAAAGGACCTTAGATTTGCTTCTAGAAAGTCTGACATGAGTCTAACATGTTTCCCGACACGGTTACAGTTTCAATAGAGAAGGGTTGGCAATCCTGATAGTGAAGAGCGAGTTGTCAACCCAAAACAGCACAGTGTGGATTTTAACAGCCCAGTAGTAAGATATAGAGGTTGGGTAGGACAGACATTTGAGACAGTGAGCATTACCCACAAAGTATTGGTTGATCTCTGTTATTAAATGAGTTCGTTACACCTATGCCACCCAAACACAACATGGATCTGAGTGCCCACTACATTTCCATACACAAACATGTCCCTAGCACTGCTATGCTGCAATGTCTCGACCAAAGTGCGATGTTCTGATCGGCTCCTGTTGAGACAACGTGTTGCCCTACCAACTCTGGGCAGAGCTGGGCAACAACAGCAGAAAACACAACTTTGCGGTGGGTGAAGATGGTGAACAATATATCTCCACAATGTGAGCTATGTTCATTGCTATGTTCATTGCTTTGAAAGAGGAAGATTCCCTAGCCTCTCCATCTTCAATGCAACCCTGAACGTTTGACACCCCAATGTACACTAATCTCCAGCCTAATAAAAGGGAGCTTTTTTGGACCTTTCATACATGCTGACCTTGGCAGATGTTTCTTTATGTCAACAGTATTATCATGCAGTAAACTTCTATTGAATTTTGGAGAATTGATACATTTCAGGGACTAGAATGAATTGTCTACCTGGTCCAGGTGGCCCAGGTGATCCTGTCAATCACCGTCTGTTCCATCACCATTTTCCCAGAAGGTATCTCATGTACCTGGCGCTTATAGCTTCCTGTGGACACCTGTAACCACATAAGCCAGAAACCGATCAGAACACACACAGGCATATGCACCCTTAAACTCTAACAGAGGTTATTATTTCAGAACTGTCGGGAATTCGTCATGTCATCCAATGTTCATTGTACCAAAAAAAAAAGCAAAACCTAGATTTGCAACGAAGTCCAAATGGGGCTACTCCTTTTACGTAACTTCCAGGGCCACGAGGACCTTGGCACCCTAGTCACAGACACATTTGTACTTGTAATCGTACACTGAGGGCAGGTTAAATTTAGAAGGCCAAGTTACTTACCCTTTCTCAGACCATCGTGCGGCACTCGCAGCAACATTCAGAAAATGGAAAAGGGTCTCCATGACAGGAAAGAATGTGTGTAATTCTATAGGAATACTGTCTAGAGGAACCACTGCCTGTGAGGTAACTCTGGAGCTGCTCCTGACTGCTGTTAACAAGAGGAGGGCTTAACAAGAACATGACCCGCTTGCCTTATGTGCCTCTAAATATAGGCATTTCTGCTCCCGGCATGCATGCAATTGATAGATCAACATAGTGAGAACACACCGCGTGGCATATTGAAATGGTTAAGATGGCTGCATTAGAACGACACAACGGAAGTAAGCAGAGACACGAGGCAGTACCTCAATGCAACGCTGAACGTTTGACACCTGCAATGGACACATCATCCACCTAATAACTGGGAACCTTTCTGAACCATTCATCCACACTCACTTGGACAGGTGTTTCTTTTTTTTTGTTTTACTGTCTGTTTTGCTTTGGTAATGATCTGTATGTACCTGTAGGTCTGTTTGCAAAATAAACGGGTTATGTGGATAATGTAGTAACTGCAAGCATTCACCACAGAGTGGGGTGTCATAGGGATGAAGGTGCAAAATAAAAACACCTTTTCACCTGTTCATCATGTTTAAACATGATTTCGTATACATGCCAAATCACAAAATGGTTTTATCATATCATTTTGGTTTCATTTCATGTAATTCATTTCATGTAGTTAAGAGTAAACAGTATATACAAGCTAATAAGCTGCAGAGAAAATGTGTTAGTTCAGCTGTTATGCTAATAATAAGAGACTGATGTCAAGTCAGTGTTTAGACCCCTAGGAGACAGTGTTTTTAGAACGGAGATTCAGTAGACCTCCCTCTGTAGTTGTAGGGTCTTTATGTTGCCTTGTCTCCTTGGTAGATTGACAGAATGTGCTGCAACACCATTGCCTTACTGAAACACTTAGTATGCAAAACATTTTTCTAAATGCTAATTTATGCCAAAATGGTGGTGTTTTGCCTAACAAATCACTGGGAGCCTGTAAACCGTATGAACACCACCCACTGCTCTACTTAACAAATACACTACAGTTCTCTGAGGATTTCTGATATTCATCCTGTTTTCAAAACCCCTCCGGCTGTATTTTAGAATTTCGTAGGAGTGAGGCAGTCCTTTATTCTTTTCTTGTCACGTTTTTTATGAGGACAGTGAAGTAAAAGTGAGAGGGGGGAGAAACACAGTGGGCTGTATTCCAAGCCGGGCTCCCACAGGCACGCTAGACCCCCCTCCCAGCCGCCGGCAGATCTACTCTACATCACGGTCAGGGTGACGTACCTCGATGAACCTGCTATCTGCAGAAAAGTCCATCTGGATAACAAAGCTGGAGATGTCCTTACAGTAGCCCACACGGTTGAGGGAGGGGCCTAAGGTCAGGTCATACAGGTCAACCGTACACTCCACCGAGCCCACTGCCAGTAGACGTTTGTCTGGGCTGAACCTGAGAGGACAAAAACGTATCGTTACAAACCATTTGTCCGTGGCTGACGGTGCTTAAAAAGCCCTGACACTGTACTACAGATATCCTCCATATCACAAATGCCATTTGAAATGGGATATTTCCCCCTTTTTAAAGTTTACCCCCCCCCATCGTTATACCAGGTGTACATTCTTTGTAAGCGTGTTCAAACTTAGGCTAGGGTCAGGCTTGAGCTTGGATGTGGATATAAGGATGGCTACATTCTAGGAACCCAGTGAAGGTATCTCCTAGTCATTACCTGACGTCCTGTATGGCAGAACTGCGGTCTCGTTTCTTGCCCCACATCTTAAGTGAGTTGGTAAGGAGGATAATGAACTCCCCATTCTTCATGCCCACAGAGACCATCTCCCCATCGGGACTGTAGCTGGCACACTTTGCTGGGTGGCCCAGGCTCACTTTGTTCAGGAGTTTCTATCAAGTAAACCGCCGCAGGATTCAAGAAAACACTTAAGACTCAAGAACACCAACTGACATGTATACACTGTTCAAAGGTTTGGGGTGCTTGTTTTCCATGAAAACATATTTGAAATAGGTTTAAGTAGGAAACACAGCAAAATTAATAGGAAATATAGTTACTGACAAGGTTAGAAATAATGTTTCCTTTCATTGAAATAATAGTAGTTTTTTAAACATTGCTTTGGT
The DNA here is from genome assembly GCA_016801125.1 of Novumbra hubbsi. Classification (NCBI taxonomy): domain Eukaryota; kingdom Metazoa; phylum Chordata; class Actinopteri; order Esociformes; family Umbridae; genus Novumbra; species Novumbra hubbsi. The sequence continues at coordinate 55,990 of JACXGK010000927.1, forward strand.
CAAAGAATCCTACATTTGCAGCGATGGCAGCCTTTTAGTTGAAGTAACCAAAAAAGATTTCACACCATGCATCATGAAGTACCTCCCACATGTGGGATTGGTTTCTTGGGTATAATAGTATATGTACAATATGTGTGTGTAGCTGGCTGTGTTTGCGTAACCTGGCCACTTATGTGTTATTGTCTGTGAGCGTGGGGGTGTGTTTTACAACCTAAATATGGCTTTTCCGAGTGACCCTAAACGTTTGTAACGGTAGTCTACACCCATTTAAGATGAAATAAGGTTGCTTTAGAAGCAAATCACTGAAGACATTTAATGTACAAAAGAGTAAAGCGATGACTTTACTCATCAGACCATTGGAACCACGTAGAGGTTATTAGCACTGTACCTTGTCGCCAAGGCTCCATACGCGGATGGTTCCGTCGTCGCTGGCCGAGGTGAACAGGTCTTTAGAGGGGTGGGCAGCGAGGCCCCAGATCTGCCCCTGCATGTGACCGTTGATCAGGATGTTGGAGGCGGCATTCTTCTCCCCCACCTCGATAATCTCCCCATCCTGAGTGCCTACCAGTATCTTACCCTGGTGGGCAGAGTGACATATATGAGGTGTGTTTTCAACCCATCCAAAATACCCAGCCGAAGCTGTTGCCTTAAAATAACGATGAAACGACAAGCTCAACGTGAACGACGGGGGTTCAAGCAACATGTCACATCTCCCGTACTGCAACTGAAAATGCGGCTAAAGTTGCTGTGTGGGCAACTGAACACTACTACGGGGTTACTGAACACTGCTACAGTCTGGCAAGGTCACAAGGACACCAACAAAGCAATTTCCAAACAAGGTTATTTATTTTCTATGGAACAAAATAAGTGATGTATTTGAGGCACCATTACCTTCTCTGAACCTGAGTAACAAAATGTTCTGTTCCAGTGCAGGGAAAGTAAACAAGGACCAAGAGAGTATGAAATAGCACGCAACAGATCTTTCAGTTATAAAGGCAAACTAAATGCGGACTTAGAAAACAAATCAAATCTACTGTCTAATCCCCAGTTCATCCAAAGAACAGCTACAGAGTAGCTGCAGTAGAGTTTATAAATATTGAAATCATTGATTTAAATCAACACATCTCTACAGCATATCAAAAATTGTAATTGAGACATTGTCATCCTTTACATCCACTTTCAAGCTGGGTCGGCCTTACCTTGCCCCGACAGACGGACCTCACACACTCCACGGTCTGTCCCGTCTCCAGCTGGAACGCTCGACAGCGCTTCATCTCCTGGTCCCAGAGTTTCACGGCGCCGCCCTCCTTAGTGCTGAGAAAGAGCACACGCGCCCACATCAGAACAGTGGTCCCACCTCGTCATCACCATCAAAACACCTTTACAGATGCCTGATGACAGTGGAATACCAGCCGTCATTGAGGCATGCTTTTGTGCTTTGTCACTTGGGGTGCCAGTTAGTGTTGTGTGTGTGTGGGGGGTCATCTTGAGGGGGTCGTTAGTGCTAGTGTACTCACGGCCTCTCCTTGCCCCCCGTGACGATGAGGCCATCCCTCAGCGTGGTGTACATGGTGAACACTGGGCCCGTGTGGGCTTTGGCCACGACGCGAAGCAGGAAGTGGTCCCTCCACACATACACATCCCCGTTTATGGCGCCCGTGAACGTCAGGTTGTTCTGGAAGGGAGAGAACCCGTACAGGGTCACGGGGACCATTCCACTCAACCGGAGGAAAGCATGTCTGATTTGCCGTGGCCTACTGGTTTGACTTCATTCAGTCGGCGAGGGAGGACCGAGAGTGTAACCGTCTTTACTCACCGCACCGAACGCCACGGACAGCATGGTCTGCATCCGGCCGTCCTCCACCGAGCCCACCACTCCTTTTTTATACATGAGAGAGCCTCCAGCCAGAGTCCAGAACTTGATGTGTTTGATCCCAACAGACACGAATTGAGAGTCTGAGTCTGGCCGGAACTCCACCACAAAGACCCTGTCCGGGTGGCCTCCTGTACTTGTAACTTTAGCGCCTGGACAGGGAACACAGATGTTTTCTCTACATGCGGAATAAATAATACAGAAACTAAACCCCAGGTCTTAACAGTAACCCCACAAAATGTTTTACCCTAAAGCCCTAAGCGTGATTCTTTTGTGGGAACCCGCGTATAAAAAAACCAGAAATTCTTTGTTTGAGGAAATAGGTGGTTTATCGCAGTGCGACATCGGGCTTACTCATCGATGTACTTGTTGAGTGGCTCTGATTGCTCGCTAGACGGCAAAAAGAGACATGTAATGTGACCTTTAGCCTACACAACTAAAGACCTCACCTTCCTGCCAGCGCCAAACGGTGATGCTGTGTTCAGGCTCCACGCCCACAGAGAGCAGCAGCTTGCCCGTGGCGCTGAAGTTGACGTAGCCCACCCCCTTGGTGTGCGAGCATCGCAGGATGGACAGCGTTTGTTTACTCATGGCGTCCCACACGTGGATGGAGGGGGTGGTGCCTGGAGCGGAGAAAAGACCACTCCGATCAGGTCCACCGGGAGGTAGGCACGTGTGGCTACAGAATGTCTCCGCGGAGTGTGGGTTCAATCAATAGGGACAGACACAGAGGGGCGGGCACTGGACAGGCTAAGTGGAACGGGACAGGGCCACTGGAGAACAGCAGGAGAACAGCAAGAGAGTCAACCTATTGGGTAAAGCCGTAGAACACACCAGTGGGCACATTGTGGAAGGCGCTTTACCTGGTAGGTCTGTCACTTCACCTGTGGTGTGTGAGCGATGGGGAATGAGGCCGCAAAAAGAACAAATGAAATCTAAAGTGAGTGCCTTCTCGGATGAAGCTGAGGGTAATATGAAATAAAGCACCAATACAAATGTATTCCAGGACCCGAATGAAATGGAAATGTGTCAAAGCAGACGGGTCATCAACAACAGGCCAACGGCTAAGACACAAAATAAATAAGCATATTTTCCCTTCTTGCGCATACTCATCCCATGCATGGATGTTATGGATAACCACGCCCCAAATACACAACACCACCGTGCATACCGATCTGTCCCGTAGCGATGACATTCTGGTACTTCGGATGTTGATTGACAGTCAAGCAGAGGATGTCGTCAGTATGCTCCAAGTAGAAGCTCTGAGTCCCTGAAAAGAATCCGCGTCACACACAGTGAACCGTACTGTTATCACGGGCACGACCGAACGGTACCTCGCGAGTCCGGACGTAAGCGCTGAGGCCGGAGCCTTGGCGGGGTGGGATTAGGGGGGGGGGTGACCACGGGGCAAGTACCGGTGGTGAGGCTGTGCACCATGGCCACGCCCGCCGCGTGGAAGACGATGTCAGCGCCGTCGTTGAGGTAGTGAAGGTTGTTGCGGCAGTCGAAGCCCCTGAATCCAAACACGTGGTCCAGCACCAGGTCCTGAAGTACACGTCACCACAACCAATCACACGCCACGACACTGACCCCGAACACCGCCGGGTGGACAAGCAGGGAACGTGCATCACGCACACGCGCCTTAGCGTGGACTACGGCCGCGTAGTTGTTCGGAAAAACAGTAAAACAAACCTCAACAAGCTTCTTTTTTTTGGTTATGTTGTTCTTCCGCAGCTTCTCTGGTTGGGGAGCAGCTCGGCTCACGGGAGGCCTGCAGAGAGGAAACAGGCGTACGGCCTCGGATATATAGAATAATACTAACATTACCAACAAACTTTGTTTATTGTCAGAGTGATTTTATTATAGGGCACAGCAATGCCAGGTATAGGATTCTGTCTAGTTTGACAGGAGAGATGTAGGAACATACTTTCTGGGTTGCTCGATATAAGGAAAGGTATTCTAGGCAATTCTATTTGCTCTTGATAAAATGTAGTCGTTTTAGTGTCCCCATCCAGCTTTTGGTGCCGTGTTGCACTAAACATTTGTCGTTCTTCATTCCCAGGTTTTTCACAGGAATCAATATGAAATGGCAAATATGTGAAAAACTACCGTATGTTGGGTGAATTCACTCACCCAAACATTTGAAAATATCTTCAATGGTTTTGAAATTTGAACATTCATGAAGCACATTGTAAGTGTACACAACCAGGATCCGGGGACATTTTCATGGGGTATTTCTCTGGTTGACTTATACTCGAGCGTTCGAGAAGATCAAAATGGCCGTTACAATCCGTTACATCACTCTGAATAGAAACATTATTAGGCATTTCTGCAGTATATGATTGCATTGTTCATCAATCCAAGTAGGCTGTTTATAAATACAGAAACATCCAGTGTGCTTCATGACACTGGGGTCAACATCATACGGACACCGCTACAATAAACGGCAAACATCAAATACACGTTCCCATGACATTTCCCACGTGATGAATTTTGGGCCAGCCGTCAACAAGGTGTGCACAACACATTCACAATGTCTACGAGCGGAAACTTTTACAAGAGGACCAGGAATGGTGACACATTAACCAGGTGTCTGTGGCCACATTTAACACGTATGGCAACAAGCCAATAAGCAATGAACTCCCCTGTATGTCCCTTTAATGTCCTCACAAAAAAAAAAAAGCGCTTTTTGAAAACAAAACTACGAAAGGTACGTTGGATTCCACTTTCCTTGAAAATAAAGAGAACGTCTGTGTGGGAAGGTTTGATTCCCCAACGACGTGGCCTTGCCGAGACCTTTCGGATCATGGATGGGGTTTGATCCTCGGGTCTCAGCAAGGATGGTGTTGTAAAACATAGGACTTATAATACTACCAATAACTGACCATTAAAAACACGGCCATTAATGAAAGAATAAAAGGTATATCCCCTAAACATAAATAGGTTATTATTATTCACTGAAAAGTGTACATGCTCCGGTGAGCACACACACACACACACACAGACAAACAGAGTTCAGAGGGAAACACATATTGAAGGTTGAATCCCCGCAGGAATCCGAACGGTGGGATGAGGATGCAGAAGCCTTTGTTATACAGCACCACCAATGGCCTGGTAAAACCACAGGGATCTACTGGTGAAGCACTTGAGCTCAACAGTGATCGCCTTGGTCACATGCATGGATTTAACGTAGTACAGCTGATGGACACGACTGTTACTCTCTGAACAGCCATGTTATCAATGTGATCAACATCGTCTGGATGTTCTTGCATGACACAGAGCACATTTTTCCATTATATACTTTCTCCTGTTTCCTTTGGCAATCCCATTATGCAGATTCCTGTTATTCTTGTTTTTTTTCGGGGGGGGGGTAGGCTGGATTCAAACCCATGCTACAGCGGTATATGTGTTGCGAAAGGCAGAAAGGACTGCCACACCCCCCACAGGCTCGCAATCAGACTACCACGTCCCACCTTTTGACACAGTCAAGGGTCTGTAATGGGTTCAATCAGCATTTCCTGTGATGTTGTGACACAACACCGCAGGTCAGAAATGTTGTAAACATCTCCGGCTGACTGATGAATGTTTTAGACCGAGTCAGAACTTCATGATGGGGGACGCTGTCCCGTTCAACGGCTCTACTGGAACAGGAAAGAGAAGATGGAAAGAAGATCTGCCCCCCCCCATCTCCTCCCCCGTGTAAAGCTCTGCAGTCTGGATGCAAAGACGCAGTGATGAACGGGGGTTGGGATGGACAGACTGTCACCATGCATGAACAGACAGTCAGAACAGAGACACAGAGACACTGGAAACTAGAGCCACGTTGTCACAGACAGACACACGTCACCCACTTTACCTGGATCCCCTTGAGAGCAGTGGACAGAACCAAGTGAGAGGTTTAGAGGACACAGGTAGGAGCCCGGAAGGGACCCACATTATAGCTAGAAGCTAGGCTACAAGACGCTAGGCTACAAGGCTCATGCAACAAGCAACCTGGTGAGCTGTTAGCCCATTATTCCTGCCTGCTGTACACCATGCTCTGACTGTTAGCATACTGTCAGCATGCCAAAATAAGAGAGAGACAGCTTGGAGGGGTCGTTTGGAATGAGACAGCACACCAGTCTAAGGAGTGATAAGGGGATAGGGCCATACCCTGGGCTCCCTGTGAAAACTGTGCAATAGAGCTCCTAAGAGGGCAGGGAGGGAGGAGGAGGAGGAGGAAGAGGAGAAGCACAGGGAGAAATAAACGTGTCAGTGTTTTCATCCAATCACCCAAGGGGTTGGGAATGGTGAAAAAACAAAAGCCTGAGATTCCTGTTGTTCCACATGTAGGGTGAGGAAGAGACAGGAACGGAAAGGTGTCTCTGCATTACTTTACTCTGAGTGTACTCAAACCCACTATGAAGGACACCCATTCAGATTACACCAGATTATCTGGAATATAATTTACATCTTGTCCCCCAGGATTAGAGGAAGATGTTGAGCAAGAGGGATGTCGACACCCATGGGCTATGCAAGATATTAGATCCATAATCAACCAATAGATGACTAGAACATAATTCCTCTTTCAGACCTGACCATTATAGGTCAAACACATCAAATCACATATTGATTTGAAGTCTTCTAATGTATTGTAACATAAACATGAACGTGGTTTCCATTATCCTTGGACCACATACTATTTTGGATGTTAGATATTTCATTTCTGCCCACTCAACCTACTAATACACTTTTCCTGACAATAACATGGGAATACCACCTACATCCAATAGATAGCAGAGAATGCATGCATTAGTTGATACTTACTTGACAATGCCCTGCCTCCAAAGGAATGCAAGTTAAAACACAATAGAGATATTAAGTGTTTCTGCAGACAGCAATCAACACCAGAGTCATGATGGATCACAGACGATAGGGTTGGGGTGACCAATGAACAAACACAGTACATGGAGATGAGTAGCACCAGATTATACCCTACTTAGATGACTAGCACCAGAGTATACAATTCTAAGATGACTAACAATAGAGTATACCCTACTAAGATGACTAGCAGCAGAATATAAACTACTAAGTTGACTAGCACCAGAGAATACAATTCTAAGATGACTAACAATAGAGTATGCCCTACTAAGATGACTAGCAGCAGAATATAAACTACTAAGTTGACTAGCACCAGAGAATACAATTATAAAATGACTAACAATAGAGTATACCCTACTATGATGACTAGCAGCAGAGTATACCCTACTAAGATGACTACTACCAGAGTATACCCTACTAAGTTAACTCTCACTAGAGTATACCCTACTAAGATGACTAGCATCAGAGTATATCCTACTAAAATGATTAGCACCAGAGTATACCCTACTAAGATGACTACTACCAGAGTATACCCTACTAAGTTGACTATCACTAGAGTATACACTACTAAGTTGACTAGCACCAGAGAATACACTGCTAAAAAGATTAGCACTAGAGTATACCCTACTAAGATGACTAGCATCAGAGTATACACTACTAAGATGACTAACACCAGAGAATACAATTCTAAGATGACTAACAATAGAGTATACCCTACTAAGATGACTAGCAGCAGAATATAAACTACTAAGTTGACTAGCACCAGAGAATACACTGCTAAGATGAATAGCACTAGAGTATACCATACTAAGATGACTAGCAGCAGAGTATACCCTACTAAGATGACTAGAACAAGAGTATACCCTACTAAGATGTCTAGCAGCATCACTAGAGTATACATTACTATTTACAATCACAACTCTTCTTACCTTGTTTCAGCCATATCCCCATCAACCATAATCTTAATATATTATGTGATGCTGCCGCAAATTACTTAGGGTCTGCAATTTGCAGCAATGTATATTTGGCTGTGAGAAAACACATCAAAGCCTTCTATGGCTACTGTATAAATGCCATTTAAGACCTGATTTCTAAAAAGGTTATTCTGCAACCAAATATACTTTATTATTATAATTTATTTAAAACTTATTTGGATTTATTTAAAACCAATGTTTTTACAACTTGCGGTTGGCATAAATCATGTGAGATGTATGAGTTGTTATTCTGTACATTGTTACAAAACCGTAATTCCTGCACTATATGCAATATTTGTACGCCACATTTTGGAAAAAAAAGCAATGAATACTACACGGAATCTTTGAGCATACTTGCTACGCATGCACATAACACTATGCAAATGTAACACCACACAGATTACAGTCCGAACACCAACATGCAATGTTCTCCAATGTCACAAACAGATGGACCACACATAAAACATGCACACAGCAGTCAGCATCAACAGGCTCCACCCACGGTACATGCCCAGGACAATCCATAGTATCTTAGCAACAGGGCTGACTAATGTGGAGGAAAGTATTGGAGAGGGATGACACACATTGTTCTGAAGGACATAACATGGACATGGGGATGAAGATCTTTATATGAGCACTGAATTAGGTCTCGTTTGGTAAAGCATTTTCAGGGCATGTAGATCAGATATGAACAGAGGAGTCAAGCATTGAAACAGGCAGTCTGCCCTTTGCAAATATAGCGCATAAAGTAATAAAAAGTCAACTCACCCGGGATCTCAAAAGCAAGACCAAGACTATGTCAACCCAACAATGACTATCTTAGAGGGTATAAAAATTATGTAGATGGTGATTCTACTGAAACAACACAGATATGTTCTGATATAGGAGGAAGAAGGTAACTAAAAAGTGATATTAAGTGACAGTCTGGTGCAGTTCCGTTTTCTTACACCAGATGGCTCTGCCTTTAAGGAATATGAAATGGTCGGATGGTAATGACAGCCAGATTAGAATCGATTTAACAGTTTCACTCCTTAAATATCGTTACGTCCAACCCTTCAATATTGTTTCATAGTGTTTCACCCACCACGCCCAGACACTAACACTGAAGCTCCATCACTTTAAGTCCCCAAAAAAAGAGTTTGTGTCGCCAAGCTGGAAGGAAGCACTGGGCAGAGACACAGGAGTGGGCGTGTACCTTTCCTCAGCTGACAACTCCTTCAGTTGCTGGTGGGGTTTGATGCCGCACATCTCCCGGATGCTGACAGCATAGACCTTGGTGGTGTAGTCGATGCATTTCTCCCTGGCCACGTCACTGTCATACCCTGGAAGCGGAGAAGTACACGGCGGTCAGCAGCGAGAACGCGGTGACAGACGCACGGCGGTAACACGCGGCACCGTTTCAATCGGCCGCCCGAAACGCCCGCCGCCGTACCTCCGTCCTCCTCGACGTCGTCGTCCGATTCCTCGCTGTCCATGGGGTTCTCCCTGCGGCCCTCTCCGGTTCTCTCCAGGGCCCAGATCATCAGGGCCGTGTCTGCCCCGCCCACCGTCAGTAGTGCCACGTCGTCCCGCGCCCACCGCACGTTGGTCACGTGGGCACTGTGGCCCACGTACTTCTTGAAGCGGGCGTACTGACCCTGTGGAGGGCACGGGCAAACATAAAGACCCACCGTCGACTGTGTCCAGTGTTACGGGGGGCATCGGGGGGGGGGGGTGGGGGGTGCCTGTGTGTCGGACCGTCTCACCCGGGCTGGATAGCTGAAGAGCTTCAGGAAGCCAAAGTCGTCCCCCGTGGCCAGCAGCTTCTTGTCTTTGGTGAGCGAGGCGGCGTTGACGTCTGTGATGTCACTGTGGGTGGGCCAGATGCCCTCACAGGTGGGGCCCAGAACGCACGTCCACGTGCCCCACTCCATCTGCTCTATCTGTCAGGCCAGAACACGCACACTCTGAAAAAGGGGCTATGATTCTACACAAAAAAAAGTGATGCTTTATAGACAGAGTTGAAGGCAAGGTACGCGCTTCCGTTCGAATAGAGCACACAGGGATTCAAATGTACATTTAAAAAAAGGATTGTCCCTGTGTTTGAGTACACCTGTGGACTAGGAGCAGTACCTCGCTAACAGTGTAACCCTTCACCTTTGTGGGCCACGTCCCATCAGCCTGAGTATGTGGACCGGAATACCAGCGATCACATCAAACCACAAGTTTGCACTGAAAAACCGAGGCCGCGCAGGCAGAACATATATACTTGACACTCAAGCAGTGTCAAGGAAGCAAATGAAAACACACAAAATAATTAGCTTTCTGTGGTGTGCATTTATGTATGTAACTGGAAAGGGTTAGCGGATTCAAGGTTGTAATGTATTGAGTTATGAATGTATGCCCGCTCCGTTGGGTCTCTTACCTCAGAATTTCGTATAGTCTGTCTCTTCCCTCTGGGTGCTTCAAAGAATAATTGCTCTTTAGCACCTGAATTTACTTGCAGCAATTTACCTACAAAAAAAAAACAAAAAAACCTTTAGAATCTAAACACAAAACAGAACTAGAACAAAGAGCCAAAGACAACATAGAAGTTGAACTAAGAGTCCATAGATAAAATAGTACTGGTATCTACAGACTATTTGCGGGAATCCGAGCTCCACTGCCACCAAAGACTCACCACGAGTGTCCCAGTCTATATGAGTGATATAGCTGGAAGCTCCTTTGCAGATGCCCACCCTCTTGCTGGACAGAACATTGTAGATATCCACAAAGCTGTCATGGGAGGCCACAGCTAGGTATTTACCAGCCCCTGGAGAGGAAGACATTACGACACCTCAGCCTGGCGAGTGATTACGCTATTTAGTGACACACCAACTGCATACATGAAATGAAACACGTACATATACACACGCATGAGCAGTGTTCTGTTACAGAAACAGCAGTGAATTGGGCATTTCAATCCAAGCTTACGTGATCCAGGCTGATGATAGTAGTACACGGACAAGCGTACAAAAAAAATGACCTTGTGAAAACCTGACGTCAGAGATCGCCTCCTTCCTGTGATGGAACGACACCAGGTCCTCCAGAGTGTCCGAGTTCACCACCAAGAAACTGCCATCGTTGAGGCCTACGGCTAAGGCTTTCCCATCTGGAGAGAAGGCACAGCATCTTCCACCTGATCCACACACACACACACACACACACACACAGAGTTACAGACTTCCAAAATGGACATTCAGACGGACCGACACAAACACAGAAGGTGACACTGGGGTGCCTTACGCGTGACGCTGACACGGATCAGTCGTTAGACGACAGAGGCGGCCATGTTTGCCAGGTACCTTTTTTCAGTTTGCGTACAGCCACCATGCGGTGGTTGGTGGAGAGCTCCCATATCCGCAGGGTTTTGTCCTCACTCACCGTGGCACATATGGGGAGCAGAGGGTGGGCCGCCAGACCCCACACCTCCCCCTCCATGTGACCCTGGAACCACAGACACACAAGACACAGCCGTTTCGCTCACAACTGAGATGATTTCGAATCCATCCGACACCCCTGCGGAAAAAACACCCGTGGCGCCCTGTTTTCTTAGAAGAGTGCCTGCTAAAGACACAAGAAGAGGGAGGTTTCAGCGCCGAGACCGTGTCCACGAGGGATCTGCTCCCCGACCGCGGCAGTCGTTTTCGACCAACTACACTTCCACAGCCATCTTTCATAACTCATCCTCCTCATGCCTGTTCACCATGGCAACAGAGCGCAGGTACCCGGGCCCTGGGGGGCTCTGACTGGGAGCTGTAGGGGTTCTGAGGGAGCCTCCATAGAGACACACTGGCAGTCAGAAATGCACACACAACAAAGCGTTCGCACACACACACACGGTAACGTGCACACGCACACACCAGAGCAATGTGCACGTCAACATTTACAGAATTATATCAAATTATGAGTTTATAGAGCTAATTAAGATTATTCTTCAACTGGACTGAGGGAACAAAGTGCTTTTCGGAGCCATCCAAGCAGCAAACTGTCACATAGCCTCAGATAAGGAAGGATTTATTTATGAATGCAGTCCCTAAGTACGTACTGACTTAAAGAAGAAGCCAAGAAATCAAAAACCCTGGATAAGTGGAGTACAGGCCACACCGAAGGACTATAGTTCCATTGCAATATCCTGAAGGGAAAAAAAGTGGAAAACCAAGTAAAAAACTTTCAAGGTATTTTATCTTCATGTGTACACACAGCCAGGCGCACATTTGTTTATCCATCTTAAATATCCTAACCCTAGCCACACGCCAACCCTAACCGTTACCTCAATAACCAAACATTTATGCCTAAATTTAACCTAGCACTAAAGCCTAACTCAAACCAGAAATGCCTTACCCAAATGATAAACTTAGTCACCGTGACATAGTTAGGTTGGAAAGCGTGAAAATGGGAAAACCCAAAATTGACCAGGCACACACATGCAAACCAAGCCAGCTACTTGCACATATACACACATACCATTCAAAAGTTTGGAGGTCACATGACAAGTTGTGTTTGCAAATCCAAGTTTGTCATTTTTGATGGATAAATGATCATTAGAAAACCGTTTTGCTATTATTTTAGCATAGTTGAAAACTGTTGTGTTGATTAAAGAAGCAATAAAACTGTCCTTCTTTAGACTAGGTAAGTATCTGAAGCATTAGCAAGCGTGGGTTTCAAAATGGGCCATAAACAAAAAACTTTCTGAAGTGCAATTGTAATATTCCATGCAAGAAATGGCCAAGAAACCAAATCCCTCGTACAAAGCTGTGTACTACTCACTTCACAAGAACAGCGCTAATTGGCTCTAAACAGAATAGAAAGAGGACTGGGAGGACAAATGTATTAGAGTGTGTAGTTTAAGAAGCAGAAGCCTCTCTGGTCCTTAACTGGCAGATTCATTAAATAGTAACCGCAACAAACCAGTCTCACTGTCAATAGTGAAGAGGCGACTCTGGAATGCTGGCCTATTAGGCACACTTGCATAGAAAAATAAATTACTGACTGGCTGAAAAAAATTAAATATTAAGATGGGCAAAATAACACAGACACTGGACTGGAGGAAGTTTGGAAAAAAAAGTGTTATGGACATACAAATTTAGTTTTGAGGAATTACCCAATTTCCCCAAACAACAGGACAGTGACCCAAGGCACAGCTCTAAACTATGAACAAACTATTTAGGGAAGAAGCAGTCAGCTGGTATTCTTTCTGTAATGGAGTGGCCAGCACAGTCATCTGATCTCAACCCTATTGAGCTGTTGGGGGTTCAGTGCCCATCAAGACAATCCAACCTGTTAAAGAAGCTTCAGGAAGAAAATCTATTCAGTCTAACTAGAATGCCGAATCTGTAAGATCTGCAAGACCGTAATTGCTGCAAATGGAGGATTCTTAGATGAAGGCAAAGTTTGAAGGACAGAATGATTAAGTTAATTCAAAATGATTATTTCTAACCTTGTCACTGACTATATTTCCTATTCATTTTGCTATATTTCCTGTTCACTCAAATAAGCGTTCATGAAAAACCAGGGCATTTCTAAGTGACCCAAAACGATCTAACAGAACTATACACAGACCATGCCTGGTACGCACAGACCCCCCACTCACACAGACACACACAGACCACACAGACCACACAGACACAGACAGACTCACCTGGACCAGCAGGGTCATTGGTCCACTTTTGTCCATTTCAAGTATTTCTCCATTCTTGGTTCCCACCAGGATGTGTCCGTGTCCTAGAGTTATGGCACGAATGGAGGGGTTGTCCTCCAACAGCAGCCCTGGGGAAGACGACGCCGCACTGTAAACCCATCCCACAGACTGTAAACCCATCCCACAGACTGTAAACCCATCCCACAGACTGTAAACCCATCCCACAGACTGTAAACCCATCCCACAGACTGTAAACCCATCCCACAGACTGTAAACCCATCCCACAGACTGTAAACGCATCCCACAGACGCAACCAGAAACATTCCACCAATGCAATATAACTACATTTTCACCAGTGGCCAAGAGATGGCAGCACTAAATAGGAAAACACAGTGGTCACTAAACAGAGGAGGATACAGTGGTCACTATTTAGAGAAGGATAGAGTGGTCACTATTTAGAGGAGGATAGAGTGGTCACTATTTAGAGGAGGATAGAGTGGTCACTATTTAGAGGAGGATATAGTGGTCACTATTTAGAGGAGGATACCGTGGTCACTATTTAGAGGAGGATAGAGTGGTCACTATTTAGCGGAGGATACAGTGGTCACTATTTAGAGGAGGATAGAGTGGTCACTATTTAGAGGAGGATAGAGTGGTCACTATTTAGAGGAGGATACAGTGGTCACTATTTAGAGGAGGATAGAGTGGTCACTAAATAGAGGAGGATAGAGTGGTCAATATTTAGAGGAAGATGCACTGGTCAGTAAACCGTATGATAACAGTCCCATTACAAAGCCCTTATGCTATGAGAGACTGGCGTGTGCTGCATCTGTCCTGCACTTCAGTGGACTGCGTCAGCTACTGGAAGGCGGTGCGTCAGCCTACCTTTGGACCCCGGGGAGAGGGCTGCTCGCTGGATGGCGTAGGTCTTCAGGCACCTCTCAAACATGTCTTCCCAAAGCTCCACCACCCCGTCCTTCCCGCCTGTCACAAAGCCCTGGAGGAAACAACGATGGGAGGGGTGTCACCCAGCGAACCCCCCCCCCCACCACAAACTGTCTGTGATAAGAAAGGGGTTCTGACCGACACTATTCTTCCACCTGACATTGTCAAGAGGTCTGGTTGAACTGCTGGTGGATACTGGGCCTTGAATCTGACAATGAAAGGCTGGATAACACAGGGCAAGTATGATGGAGGGAATACAAACAAAAAGGGCTGTCTGTCTCTCTGTCATCTTTCACAACATAACCAGAAGCAGTTGGTGAATTACAATTACTCTTCTACAAGCAGTCAGGGCCTGACAAAGATCTGAAGGAGTAACAGCAACACATCAGGAATTCAGCAGGAGGTCTCCCCCAGGAATGCCCTCTCAGCTCACACATCCTCCTTAAGACTGCTTCTATGTTAAACCGGTTTGGAAACATCACATAAATGAAACTTCTGATGAGACTGTCACATAAAAAAAAAATCTAAAGGCACCTCTACATGAAAGGAATGTGAATTTTCAACTGGGTGGATGAATTAATAGGTGATCTACAATGCATACGATATAAGATTATGTTTAACGGGTTCCACTATCATGCTCTGATCGCCGGAAATATAACTGAACACAGCCTTCTTCATTAGTGGCAGGAGATTGCTAATGATTTTTCAGAGAACATATGTTAATGGACGACAATCCACGACAACGTTTCCCTGAGTCAACAAGACCTCACACAGGCAAATTAAAACCGACAAATGACCAATTAGTAAAACAACGTATCTACGCGTGGCTTAATCACGCTCCCTAATGACGCTGCGTTAGCCCCCAAAACAAAAGCTCCAGTGTGACTCAACAATACACACAGCGCTATCAATGAAGACTATTATCTTGTTCTTAGATTGTTATGAGATGGTGATTATAGGATCAGCTGCTAGCAGACAGGGTTGAGAGCCGGTGAAGTACTTTGTCCAGGGAGAACATGGCGAACACAGGTCCATCATGGGCCTTGACAGTCTTCAGCAGCATCGGCTCCTTCCACACATATATGTCCCCCGTGGCAGCACCGGAGAATACCAGCTCGTCCGTCCGGCCGTAACACACGGACATCATCGTCTCCAGCTTCCCAAGGTTCCCGAAGGTGCCTCGCTTGAACATGAGGCCTCCACCTTTAGTGACAGCACGCCAATGGAAACACATTCATGAATTCCTTGACTTCCGTGGCTGGACTAGGTCCGAGAACCTAGAGAAAGTAGGTATTATGTTCTTAATAGAATGAGAGGGTGGAAAGACAGAATGACAGCTTGAAAACCCTGGAAAAATACTCCTAAAAGAAAAGCCGGGACAGTGATAGAAGTGAGACAGATGATGAGAAAGAGAGAGAGTGAGAAACAGTCGGGGCGAACAGGAAAGTGCACCTGCATACTGCCAGAACTTGATGTGTTTGATTCCCACCGTGACCAGCTTGTCCATGAGGATTGGATTACACTTCACCACGAACAGTTTGTCTTTGTGTCCCCTGGGAAGAATAGAGACAGAATAACACATTTATTTCCATTGCTTTCAGCAAATGTTCCAGAGGTGCCGACCCGAACGCATTAAAAGACTATACTTGGCGTCTCAGAAGTGCTGGGCCCAACCAACAGACAGTCCTTTTCCATGCAGCATGATCATGCTGGAACCAGTTGTAAAGGAGGGCGTCTGGCACAGAAATGGGCTTGAAACTGACATCCACATGATGCAATGGTGTGGGCTGTCCACGGTCCTGCCTGTACCACAGCCCCACCACCACCTTGCAGCAATCCATTCTCAATGTTGAAAATGGCTTCCCACACTAAATTTTACGCACAGCCTTCCGTCTGCCCCGGTATTTGCCCTCTAAAGGCAGAAGCAACACAGTCGGACGAAGACCCTGAGTCGGTGTCTGGGAATGGGTGCAGAAATTATATGGATTTGCAAATCTAGTCGTTAAACCTAGTAGCGGTCAGTTTATATTTAATAGTTAATGTGGTTGAATAAACCTAGACTACATCATAGGATTTATTATTAATGTAGTTGAATAGAGCTATACTATATTGTAGCTTTTATTTGAATATAGTTGAATAGAGCTATACTATATTTCAGCTTTTATTTGAATATAGTTGAATAGAGCAGTACTATATCATAGGTTTTAGTTTTATTATAGTTGAATAGAGCTGTACTATATCATACGTTTTATTATTAATATAGTTGAATACAGCTGTACTATATCCTAGGTTTTATTATTAATATAGTTGAATGCAGCTGTACTATATCATAGCACACCTCCACTGATCACAGTACTAGCATTTCCCTTCCCATATAACTTTTCAGAAAGCTACCTTGCAGTGGCCAGCTTCTCGCCTCTCCTCCAGTCCCACACCATGATGGAGTGGTGGTCATCAATGCCCACTGAGACCAGAGTCTTCCCATCCGCTACAAAGAGAAACCGGTTAGTCTATGTTTGACAGGTAAATAACAGCATTCCTTTTATTTCTTTGGGGTGCTGAGATGTGGTCATTTGAATGGTTGTTAATGAAATGTAATTCTAATCATAATAGTAGTCACCTAGCAGATGCTTTTATCTAGAGTTAGTTCACATTTATACGTTACATAAATGTGTTAAGTTACATGGCCAGGAAAAAAAACCTAGCCATACCAGAGAAGTCAAGGGCACAAACTCCTCTCTGATGAAAGCCCTTAAGCAGGGAAAAGCACTTCAGTGTTTGGATGTCCCACACATGTATGGCTGGGTCCCTGCCAACCTGGACATATTCACAGAAAGGACATTAAGTGAGAGAGAGACAAAGAAAGGGGGCGTGTCTGTGTGTGTGTGTGTGTGTGTACCTGTCCAGTGGCTACATAGTCCTTGAGTGGGTGTATGGTCAGGCTGAGGATGTCATCGTTGTGGCCCAAGTAAAACCTCTGACTGTGCTGCTCCCTGTTGTAGACCACACCCACTGCAGCTACGTGATACACCACCTCCCCCGCCTGCGTGTAGAACAGGTTGTTTCTGCAGTCATAGCCGCGGTACCTACACACACACACACTTGTCATTTTACACAGAAGGTCCAAGTGTACATAGCTTCTAAATGGGTGTCTGAGTGTCTGGGGGTCACTTAGGGTTAGCGCCCTTTGCAGAGGGAAAGACAGATGTCTGCTCCCTCATCGGATCTAGCAACATTTAATTCAGTGGTCAGATGTTCTAAACGCTGAGCTAAACTCCTCTTCCACTGGGTCCCTAAAAAAGAAAATGCAAACTGGAAGCTGTGTTTATACTCCACCGCGGCCTTTATTTAATCTGTCAACGTGAGAATAATCCTCCTCCTACATCATTAAGCTTTTCAAAACGTCCCCGGGGGGAGTGGCCGAGCGGCTTGACAGAGTTCAACACAAGTTCACGGGCCCCGTCTGATCCGTGATCAGTCACTTGGAAAGCTCCGCGGTGGAGACGACGGGGCACGTCTCTGACGGAAACCCACAGGAGACCCCGTCCCAAGGAACCCTTACCCGTGGACGAACTTCAGACGGAGGGCTTCGCTCGGCCCTCTCTGCCTCTTCAGGTAGCCCACCTGCAGCTTCTTCTCTCTGCTCTGCTGCCTCAGCTGGGGAAGGTCCTCCTTATAAACCTGGAACAACCACACACAGTTCCTCTTACAAGGCAGACCGCCGGGCACACAAAACAGGGGCCGCGCGAGACATCGTCCGCCCCGGCGGAACGTCGTCGACGCCTATCGATCAAAAGGACGCCTTAAGAGGAGCAGGGGGAGAATGAGGGACTTTAACCCGACGTCTTATTGACGTGTCGTAAAACGGCGCTGGCATGGTCGGACGGGGTATCTCCACCAAACACATGGCAGCGCTCCGCGTGGTACCGGGCCGCATCGCCGCGGCAAAGCGCCACCGACCCAGCTGCCGGTAGAGATAAGACATGAGACGGATGCCATGGCAACCCAGGCATTCTCCAACAAAATAGATGAAGTCGGCACTGATCCCATACAATGCAGCTGATAGGAGCGTTGGGCGTTGGGCTACATGAATCTCTTATCTACCCGTCCCTCCGCCTCGCAGCCTCTAACGCCTGCTGACATCAATCAATACCAGCATACCTCCAATCGCCGCCTTCGCTGACTTTCCGTATGCCTCAGGATGATCGTACATCGCGGGGAAACATTATAATTAACACAGGACATTTCAATTCAGATAACTAATGTGTCTATTTCCTCTGTGAACTAACAACTTACTTCCTCTCTGCCTCATCGTCAGCAAGGTGTTTGAACAGCTTTCTGGCCGAGCCTTAACTAATAGGGTTTCCTGTCTTCCATTTCTCATCCAAACACTCCATTTTCATATCGAGCTTATTCTCTGACTCAACCGGCTGTCTTCAGTGTTAATTAAGGAAGACATTAACTGTTCTTCATTTGAAACATTCTTAGCGTCTCTCATATTGTTGATTGTGTTTTAACTTGATATCAGGCACTTTCCGTCTCCCATGTTGATGTCTCCCCCCTCTCAAGCCAGTCCCACCTCTAGTGCCTTTGATGTTCATACACACACACACACACACACACACACACACTGACCTGTCGGTCATAGTTGATCTGTGTCTCCTGCTCGATATCAGAGTCCAGCTCTGGGACATCGGACACGTCCGAATCAGACTCCTCACTGTTGGAGTCTGCATGGCCGTCTTCAGGGAATATATGACAGGAATCTCACATAGTCATCGCTGTGGCTTTTGACAATAGCATGGACACTGCGTACTGTAGTCACTTATTACTAGTGTGAGGCACATCCCCCGTGTCAACCCAACAACATGTCTACACGGGGCCATTCGGCTGAACAAACCCACCCAAACCCACGGTCCCTCTGGACCTATTAAGCACCTTGTGGTATGTTGCTCTCCATGTCTCCGTTGGCGACGCCCTCGGGCAGGAACCGCCACTGGAACACAGAGTGGTCCGCCCCCCCGGTGGTCAACACCCACTGAAGGTCGTGAGACCAGCGCACGTTGGTCACATGGGCCGAATGGCCATTGTACTTCTTGAATTTGGCCCCTGTTCACAACGGGGAAACAAAACCAACACGATGAGGAGAGAGGTGTGTTTAATATTATTTAAAGGAGAGAGGTGTGTTTAATATGATTGAAAGAAGAGAGGTGTGTTTAATATGATTGAAAGGAGAGAGGTGTGTTTAATATGATTGAAAGGAGAGAGGTGTGTTTAATATGATTGAAAGGATAGAGGTGTGTTTAATATTATTGAAAGGAGAGAGGTGTGTTTAATATGATTGAAAGGAAAGAGGTGTGTTTAATATGATTGAAAGGAGAGAGGGGTTTGTTCAATATGATTGAAAGGAGAGGGGTTTGTTCAATATGATTGAAAGGAGAGGGGTGTGTTCAATATGATTGAAAGGAGAGAGGGGTGTGTTCAACATGATTGAAAGGAGACAGGGGTGTGTTCAATATGATTAAAAAGAGAGAGGGTTGTGTTCAATATAATTGAAGGAGCGATGATTCAATAAGATTCCGTCTCTCGTTATATTACTATTTGCACGGGTACACATTTTCAACTAAAATGACGCCAGAGTGTGAATGCCATGTTGCATATTCAGAACATAGACATTTACTGACCTTTCTTTAGGCAGGGGAAGCGGAACAGCTTGACCAGGCCAAAGTCGTCTCCAGTAACAAGAACAGCGCTGCTGTAGTTGGCATCCACAGAGTTGATTTCACTGATGTTGGTGTACTTGGGCCAGATCCCACTCACCTCTGGACCAATCACACTTGTCC
Organism: Novumbra hubbsi; assembly: GCA_016801125.1. NCBI lineage: Eukaryota > Metazoa > Chordata > Actinopteri > Esociformes > Umbridae > Novumbra > Novumbra hubbsi. Next base: position 76,144 of record JACXGK010000927.1, read on the forward strand.
AGGTGCTCCAGTGGATCCCTTTCATCTCCTCCTTAGTGGTCAGCCGCTTCCCCACTTCAGACAGAAGACACATTTGGCAAAACTTAAATGTTTTGGAAAACCAGCTTGTTCTCCAGTGGTCAGTGGAATGATGAGCATTTTATCATTGGAGGGAGGGCCCTCATTGACCCTCAGTGGAGGGAGGGCCCTCATAGGCCCTTAGTGGAGGGAGGGCCCTCATTGGGCCTCAGCAGAGGGAGGGCCCTCATAGGCCCTCAGTGGAGGGAGGGCCCTCATAGGCCCTTAGCTAAGGGAGGGCACTCATTGGCCCTCATAGATGAGCTGTCTGCTGATACTGAACACTGGAGCAACGCTGAGTCACACACTTTGACAGGGCTTTTCACACAATTAAGACTGCTTAAATTGATTCTATCCATCTGAGACCAAGTAAAAGTGTTCACCAAGTATGTGATTTTTGCAATTCTTTAGATTTTTTTAAATATTTTCAAACGAAATCTACCTAGAAACATCAAAGCAAGATTTATTCATCTCTGCTACATTCAATATGCTATTCAGCTTAAGTTCACCAATTTCTCAGAGTGCTGCCCAGCTCCACGCAGAAAGTGCAGGGAGAATTGTAAAGCCAAGCTGAATCTGAAATTGGACAAAAAATAATATGGTCATTCCTTGGGCAAGTTGCACACAGAACTGGTAAGAACTTTTCTACAATCGCTGCAAACCCAGATCACATTTTGATTTTGTTCAGCTTAAATATTTCTTCAGCTATCAAGAATTTGGGTCAGACAAAAAACCTGAATAACAAACTACTATAAAAGCAAATCAACCTATTTACAACATTATCTTTGCTGTCAAGCCGATTGCTGTGTATCCATGTAGCCTTCTCTCAGAAATAAAAGAAGAACCCTTTCTGATTTAATTTAACAGTTAACTGTTAACAGCAACCTAAAGCAAAACGATTCAAGCCAGCATTATCATGGCCTAGTTAAAAGAACCGACACCGACAAGCCATTACGGAGCCAGACTGCTTTACCCCCAAACAGAGTCCCTCTCAAAGTGACAGCAGAGGAAGTGAAAAGCTCTCAATGCACAACGTCGTCAGAATGTGCTGGCAGCTAGTGGTGGTGATTCACTCACTTGGCATCCGGTAGATGAGGCGTTCTCCCACTCCGTCGTTGCTCTGGAGGAACTTGCTGTCGATGGACCAGTCCAGGTGGGTGATGAAGCTGGAGGACTTGTGGCACTCGCCCACTTTCTTGTAGCGCTGAGCCACGGCGTACACATCCACTATGCCGTCGTTGGAGCCCACAGCCAGATAGCTTCCATCTGGAGAGAACTTCATCTCGTGGATCACCTCCTTCCTGTCTTTAATGTGCACCACCTCCGTCATGTCCCTAAGAGGAGATGGGGGAAGGGAGGAGGTGCCAGAAAAGAGGAGGGGCAACCGACCAACGAGTTGGTGTGATTGAGAAGCGAGCGAGACAAGGAAAGCTGGATCTCTTAGCTCTTCTGCAATGGATGCATCTTGCTGCAATGGATGCTGCCTTGCTAGACCCTTCGTCTAACCCAGAGAGCAGCACCAGATGGACAAGGCCCACTTCTTGTCATAATGAGTCCTATGCCTCCCACTACGGCTGTCTTGGTCCACGGAGGAGGCATTGAAACCATCATTCTAACACCTGTTCTGCCCACTCAAAAGCAATTCCACCAGCCTGCACTTAGTCAACACACATCTTCGATAAGTCACTTTTGATGGCGATGCCATTAACATGTCAATATTTCTGGTAATGCTTATGTCGTCACAATCACAAATGGAGGGAGTTGGTTGCTACAATGACAATGCTATTACAGAGAACTGTTATCCTGGTTGAAAAAAAAACTAATCAAAGTGTTGTGGGTTATTTATGGAAAAAAAAATTCGATGTTACACCTAATGTATTATGCTGCCTTTGGCCTTCAAATCTGTGTTGGAGGCCAAGGGCAGAAATGGGGCAAACTGTGATTTCCCCATACAGTCCACAACAACACAGCCAGCCAATAACCCAGACAACAGAAATCCAATCTTAAAGAGGTTCTACTGAGGCAGTAAGCCCCTTCATTTCTAATTGACTGAATGCAAATCGGGGCAGTACTCACTTCAAAGTGCAGCTTGGGGATTAGCTACTTCAAAACGTATTGATTAACAGCACTGCAGACCAATTTACTGTAAATTAATGGTAAGTGCACGTCTGCACACTGGGAGTAAAGGAAACTGGGACCTTCAATCAAGCTTTAAATTATGATATTTCAGTGGAGGGCTGTTAAAACCTTAGGATTTGGCCCATGGTAGCAAATAACACTAGGTTTCATAACTTTTGGGCCTTCTTTACGAGATGCATTAGAATAGTTTAATTATTGGAATACATTTGCCTGCTTTGCTATAATTCAAGTACGTATGACAGCTAACAAACCACAGAATAAATATTCCATAATTTAAAATTAAACTAAACGAACTGACCATTCTAGCATCCCTCAGCTTTCACTGGGCCAAAGAGCAGGTGTGGAATAAGAAATGTGAGAAATGGATGTTCAGTTGAGCTGTACGTGATTTAATGGTTCTACATCCCATAAGAGAATCTGTACTGAACACAGTGCTCCAAAGCAGGTGGTGACCTTTAGATGATCAATAGTGCACTTATTGCAGGCTTGTCGTCAGGCAGAAGTTCTGCAACACAACCAGGTGGAGTGAGACAGGAAAGACCAGGAGGAGAGAGAGACAGGGAAGACCAGGTGGAGAGAGAGAGACAGGGAAGACCAGGTGGAGAGAGAGAGACAGGGAAGACCAGGTGGAGAGAGAGAGACAGGATAGACCAGGTGGAGAGAGAGACAGGGAAGACCAGGTGGAGAGAGAGAGAAAGGAATGATAGACCAGGTGGAGAGAGAGAGACAGGACATACCAGGTGGAGAGAGAGACAGGGAAGACCAGGTGGAGAAAGAGAGAAAGGATAGACCAGGTGGAGAGAGAGAGACAGGACAGACCAGGTGGAGAGAGAGAGACAGGACAGACCAGGTAGAGAGAGAGAGACAGGACAGACCAGGTAGAGAGAGAGAGAGACAGGGAAGACCAGGTGGAGAGAGAGAGACAGGGAAGACCAGGTGGAGAGAGAGACAGGGAAGACCAGGTGGAGAGAGAAAGAAAGGATAGACCAGGTGGAGAGAGAGAGACAGGACATACCAGGTGGAGAGAGAGACAGGGAAGACCAGGTGGAGAGAGAGAGAAAGGATAGACCAGGTGGAGAGAGAGAGACAGGGAAGACCAGGTGGAGAGAGAGAGACAGGACAGACCAGGTAGAGAGAGAGACAGGGAAGACCAGGTGGAGAGAGAGACATGGAAGTCTCAGGGTGTCACTGGTACCTGACTCGGAGCACAGTGAAGGAGCCGTCCTTCATGCCTAGAGCCAGCTGAGAGCCGTCGCTGCTGAAGGCCACACTGCGGACGGCCTCCTCCATGTTACACCGAGCTATCAGGGCGTGGTCAGCCAGGTTCCATAACCTGAGAAACACACACAACCACCATGTTTATTCACCATTTGTTCATTCACCATGTGTTCATTCAACAGGTGTTTATTTAACATGTGTTCCTTCACTATGTGTTCATTCACCACGTGTTCATTCATTCACCCTAACTTGTCCTCATGATTAGATGCTGAATAACAGACTACAGTCTGTGTTTTGTAGGCTCACTTAATATGTGTAGATAAAAATGTGTGGGGCTATATTGTTTTATGATGTTTATCATTCCCTGTCAACTTATTTCTGCTGTTTACTCTGTTTGCGTTGAGTTATATAGAGCACACTACTGTGGCCTACCTGACTGATTATGCAATGTGCGCTTTTCATTAAAAAGACATTAATTTTAATAATCCCAGGACTTATATTTTGCCATTTTTGTTCTGAACAGTTCTTGATGTGTTGGCACTGCTAGTGCTAGATAACTTATCAGTGCTGTAATACACTAGAGCTACACAGTTGACATGCAATTCTAGACAATGGATGGTGAGCATACTGTATAAGATAATGGGACATAAGGAATGAGTACCTAACATGCATGGAGTTATGGTTCATGTACACATTTATTGTTTCAGTACTGTATCTCTAGATGAAGGGAGATAGTGAGAGATAGAGAGTTTCGAGTGCAGTTTAGAGCAGTCGTTCAGTCCGTTACCAGTCTGTATGTGGTTTGATGTGGTGAGCACAGTCTGATTAGTCTCTATGGACAGATGAAGGGTTGCTAAGGGCCACAAGGGGGGGGGGGGATAAACGGTTTAGGTGGACCAAATATAAGCGTGATCATATAGAGACTGGACACAATCTGCACAAGCCCAGACACCTATACATATGTAATGAAAGAGATACCGATTCACTAAAAGGTCAAGAGAAAACATGATCCCAAAGCCCGTCAGTTTTTATAACATCACGTTACTTGCATGAAAGCTGTGGATGGAAACATGGTTGGTGTGACCCAGCCCTGATAGGTCTCTCGCAGAGAGATTTCTTCCAGCAATGCCAGGATGTGCGGGCCGGAGTGTTTGTTGTAAACGGACTGATCTCGTCTCACTCATGGCGGGCGTGTGGCCTCATTATCCACTAACTGTCCCCTCCACCAGCTGCCACTGTGACATCGCTAGATAACTATGGGCTAGAACTGTGCCTGTTAAAATGGTGACGACTGTGAGATACAAATGAAAGGCTGAACTAAACAGAATGAGCGACACTGCTGGTGAGGGCTCACTGAGTGGACATAATTAAGAGGAAGGGTTCGGATGAAGTGCTAGCTTAAAATAGAACCGACAGGGGTTTAGGAGCTACATAAATGTTCCCATCCAATTTCCCACATTCTCGTCATTCGGCGATATCTAATGCACACACAGAAGACAGACGTCCTTCCAAGCAGTTTGTCAAGGCGATCATGCTCGCCATCGCTCTACTCCCTTAACGGGGAACTCTACCGAACCAAACTAGACTATCTGGCAGGCACCTGCCTGAAGGAGACACTAGAGTGCCATGGTAATCCCTGCCTGCACCCCCATCATACCCGCCGGGTGTGGGGGTGTGTGGGGTGTGTGGGGGTGCGGAAAGGTGCGGCAGCTCCCCCTGGCTGTATCCTCACCCCACCCTGACCAGATCCTAAAATGAACTTTGGGGTTAATGCTGCTCGGCCCTGGCTAGAACCCAGGCTGTATTGACACCTCAGCGCCGCAGTGCACGGCCACCACAACCAGCTGCCGGAGGCGGTACTGACCGTACAGACCGGTCGTCACTGCCGGTCACAGCTAGAGGCTTCTTGGGGTGGACATCAAGAGCCCAGAGTTCTCCCTCACAATGACCCTGCATGATGAGCAGAGGCTTGTCCCGGTCCCGAACCATCACCTCAAAGATCTCACTGTCCTGGGTCCCGGCCAGGATCCGGTCTGCCCTCCAACACACACTACGAACAGAGAGCCCTGGAGGAGAGAGAGAGAAGACAGGGAGAAGGGAGAGAGGTGGAGGAAGGAGAAAGAGCGAAAAAGAAGACACCACAGAAAATGAATGCTGTCTCGCATCTTAAAGAATATAGGAGCTGGGTCAAATGCGGTCCCACTTCATCTTCACAAGGGTAGCATATAGAGTGGCTTTAAAACTACGTTGAAATATTGTGTCAAATTCTGAACGAGGTCAATACACTAGGGAGTGATAAGAGTATTGTTTTAGGGACACTAGAGGGAGAAACGGAGGAGCTTCAGCAAGACCTCACCCAACGCAAGACATAATTTAACAGAGTAAGATTTACCTCATCAATAAAGTCTAAAGCAGTCAAGAAAACACCTCTGTAATAACTCACTAAAATGAAACAATACGACTATGACTGATTACAAAACAATAACTGGCGACCATTCACAGCTAAACGTATAAACCAAGTGATTACCTGGCTTCAGTACACTGCATGTATGGACAAAATATCGGACATCAAGAGTAGCAGTTAATTAGCATCACATTTTAGCTTGGACTCCCTGAGGGAATAACCATTTCTAGAAAGTAATCCACGTGGATTTATATTTATTTATTCTTGCAGAAACCGTCATAGCTTTGTCAACAAGGTGTGTGTTTTCTATACCTGGTCGCTTCTCTCCCAGTAGATTATCCAGATTCTACCCCTGCTGCTGCAACCTCTGTAATCCAGTGTCCCCTACCTACACAGCCCATGTTGAAGGCAGCGTTTTGGCTGTGGACCTGCTGTCTGGGAAGAGGCAATCTTGGCCTACGCTCCCACTGAAGCCCTTGACATTTTGGCCCAGTTGAATAGAAGACTTTCTCTCATCTCTGTCATTTCCTTTTCTATGCTTTCTTTTGAATTTCATTTTTTCTTTCTTCTGTTTTGACCCGACGCTTCCTCGGTCCCTTCCTACACACAAGGCCAATGTGTCTTCACTAGAGGATGTGTGTCGGATCCACACTTTGTCTCCAATTCTCTTTTCACCTCCTCCAAACCTACCCTGATAATCTCCTCTGCTGCTCTCTCTCCGCTTCTATCATATCATCTCTCCCATCTGCTAAACTCTCTTTTCTCCTCGTTCACTCCCTCTGCGCCTCCTATGACTCTCACTGCCCCCTTCCCCCCCGGCAGGCTTGGTCCTCCCTTCTTGCTCCATGGTTAGGTGACTCACTGTGAGTTCACAGGACTGCAGGCAGCTGAGGGAAACTTACTGATTACGTCCTACCTACTTTTTCTTCCTCTCCAACTGTTGCTAGAGCTCAATATTCTAGGGTTCTTCCTCTAACCACAGAAAACCCTCTGCCATCTTCCCTGGTATCCTCAAACCTTCCTATCAATCACCACCGTCCTTTTTCTTTTGTTGGTGTCCACGGTTCTATAACAGTTTACCGCTGCGCATTCAAGCTGCGCCGACCATGAGACATTTGAAATCGTTGCCATATGCACATCTTTTTGCTTTGGCTTTTAATCCCATCTGATCTTGACGTCTGAATTCCTTTACCGTGCCGCTGAAAATATTTTGTAGTATTCCTGTTACACCGGAGACCAACAAAAACAATATCTGTTCCCAGAGTGCACCAGGTGTCTGTGGGAAAGGCCACCACTTTTATTACTAACACGTTCTGGTAATAGGTCAAATATCGGTATTCCACAGCCGGCTGGCGGCAGAAACAGCTTTAACCAGCCGCTTGCCACCTCGAACCGCAGAAAGTTTCTCATGACGGCTGTTTTCTTTATTCAGGAAAGTCACTTCCTCAGTGACGTCGAATAACCAGTCTATGTCCCCCGTCTGTCTCCTCTCACATGGCCTGCTCTGGCTCAGATGGAACCATGAGCGCCATATGTTGTCTGATCTGACTCTATCTCCCAGTCCTCTGTATCTGTTCCCAGTGAACAGATGTCAATGATGCAGCAAGACACGCCAATAAAACACTGTGGCAAAGCTCCCTCTGAATGACTTAAACATGCATTAACACAAACATGCACTCACACACACACGCAAGCTGGCACACACACGCGAATAAACGCACGCACACATACATACACACACTCACTCGTGCCTGTCAGTCTGTCAGCCCTTGTACCCGTCTGGGTTGGAATCGACCTGCCCACGCCCCTTCGCGTCATAAGGTATCACCGAGCCTCGGATTGGTAGACAGCACAACGCACACGACTCAATGAGCTCGGGCACATCTCCTCACAGGGGGCGTGGCTACCGCCCTCTCTCGTGCCCGCATCATGGCGTAACCCTAATCAGCCAAGCACCGGCGAGCAGAGCGGGGTGTGTGATCAGCGTGTGGCCATGGCGTCCCCCAGCGTCCCGGGAAGCCGCATCCGTTTATGCACACAGCTTAAACCCTGATGTTTACCAGATCTTGAACCCTGATGTTTACCAGATCTTAAACCCTGATGTTTACCAGATCTTAAACCCTGATGTTTACCAGATCTTAAACCCTGATGTTTACCAGATCTTAAACCCTGATGTTTACCAGATCTTAAACCCTGATGTTTACCAGATCTTAAACCCTGATGTTTACCAGATCTTAAACCCTGATGTTTACCAGATCTTAAACCCTG
>JACXGK010000928.1:0-63477 GCA_016801125.1 Novumbra hubbsi
TTTTGTTTGAACTGACACTGAGCCAAGGGAAACGGGGAACTAAGTAAGGCCAGTGATCAGTGTGATGAGGGACAGGTGTGCGCAGGTGGCCAGGTGCTTGGTGACGGTGTGATTTGTGACAGGGAGGAGCACATCGCTCACAGGCCACCAGAGGTAGCCAACGGGCCAGCAACAGTCAGGTAGGGTGGAACCCTGACATCAATCGGTTGTTGAATTCCGTTTTTCTTTGACCATTGTTTCTTCATTTTGTTCTCAGCGTATTACACAATGTACAGTAAAGATTGCGATCTTTAATATATTTCCTTCATGAAGAACCGATGTGTGATTTAAGTGTTTCCTTAATTTTTTGGAGCAGTGAAGTTTTAACTCCTGCAGGTGTGACGCAATAGTTTCCAGCTTGCTCAGTAAAGGACTGTTATTTCTCACCATTTACCCTTTCATCTCCTCTGTTTCTCATTATGTGAATGTACCACCATGACCTTGTTTGCATCCTTAATGGCACTCAGTTTTCTATAAAATGCACAAAACAGACTCTGGTCAAAAGGCGTGCTTTGTATACAGAACAGGGAATGGCGTGCCATTTTAGATGCAGGTCAATGTTATCTGAATAATATTGTATTGGTTGGTACAGTTAGAAAACCAATACCCCTGGAGAGCTGCTGTGTAGATCTTTTCCACCATACCGGCCAGGATGCACCTGGGACGTTACATGGTTTTGACTTATCAGTATTTAACACAAGTATTTAACACAAGCAGGGTTTATTGACATTGGGTGCTGGCCTCAAATGTAGCATCAATCAGGAAGAAGGCAATTCGAGAGGTTAGGGATATCAACGTTCACCTGAGAGTGAAAGGAATTTGTACTCCCAGTAGGGTTAGGGTTAGCCTCAAATGTACTACCCCCAGTAGGGTGTTACATTCTAAATGTTCCAATAGATCACTTATCTTGATATACTATATTCATTCAAAACATGCTTGACTTGGCAGGACATGGCAGGTAAGAAATCTAGCTATCAAACACTGGTCTGATATGCAATTGAGATCCCTTTTGGTGATCGGATTAGTCTGAGAGATGTCTGATATACAGTATAACAGGGGGTTTAACAGTAGGGGGATAACTGTGAGACTATCATTGATTGGCCCATGAATATACAGTAGGGTAACAAAGAGGAGAAACAATACTTCAAGTGGATTTCGTACAGTTTTTGTGTGAGAAAATGTGACAGACGAGTGACAAAAAGTGTCTGTTTGCTGCTGAGAACAGCCAGTGTGAATGCACTGATCGCTAATCAGCCCTGATCTGAGAGGGGATCCACTTTCTGAAGTAAATGTGCACAAGTTCTGTTCGGCCATATGGGTCTGTTTAACGACAATCTTATTTACGTCAGACATCTTTCCATTGTTTAAAAAGTATGGAATTAAATGTCTTCTTTGGCACTCCCAGAGTGACAAGGTCCAATAGGATGAGATCATTGACAACCATCTCTGTATTTCCATGGGCAATGATAACCAGTAGTCTATCTTTGATTGTGGTGTTGACTGTATAATATAATATACTCATTCGTTCAAGTAGGTAATCTACAAGGCCCCAGTGACATAATTTCCGTTACATTCTGGTCTTTATGTAAACATAAAGACCAGAATGTAACAGTGTGTTTTCCTTGTCCTGGACTGTCTAGGCTAGAAGTGAAAGCCAGTAGATGTCTTAGAAAAGTTTAATTGTTCAGTTGTGTGGCCCATGATAACTACAGCAATATCATATTAACTGGTGGGAAAGGAAGGACGGGGAGTGAGTGATTTCAAATGAGTTCCTCATGTTTCCCTGAGAACTTACATCCAAACAAGTCAATCCTCCTCCTCCTATGAACACACACCAAGATTGAATCCCAAACGGCCTATTAGCCTTTCTAATTTTGTTAGTACACTATATAGGGAGTTGAGTGGCTCAAGAACACTTCACACAGCCAACAGAAACCAAAGCAATTGTGACCTCACAACTCCAATCCAGTGTGAGAATACAATCTCTATGAACGCATATTAATTTTTGGAGATTAGTGGTGCTCCTCTTGACCCGAAGGTGGGTTTGTAGTGACAGCATCAGAGTCTGGAGATCCCCTTGCTGGAATGGCTGTAGACTACGTCTGTCTGTCCCTAAAAACTACAAGGTATAGGTTCACACAAAGATGTGTCTGAAGCATCTTACTTAGGGAATAGGTTGCCATTTGGAATCCAACCCAAGTCCTGCAAGAAAAAGCTTATAGGATAGATAGTGGGTGTTCGTTACCACAACTCATTGTCATAACGAAGTTCGTGCTAATGAACTGAGGGAAATGAACCCCCTCTTCTCAACTCTCTTCAGCACCATTGATCACCTCCTCCATCTTTACCCACAGAAGGTCACTGGCCCCTGCTGCCTTTCCTCAGCTGAGCTCAGCGACTCGGTTGCAAAGGGTTTTGAGCTGGGCTGTAGAATCTCAGTTTTTTTTTGGCACAAGGCAGTAACACGTTTGTCTTTCTTGTCAATTACAATTGCATGTGCTAGAGGCCTTGTCTGCACCAAAGGGGTTGGATGCTGTAGCACAAGCATCTCTCCAGTGCAATTGTACAAACTGTATCTAGTGGTGTCATTTTTAGTACAAGCATTTTTGGTGCAACAATACCACTGGTTGTCTTTGGCCCAGGATTTTTTGATGGAATTTGATAGAAGCCAGGATGCTGTTCAGGTTTAGTTCACTATAAGGCCGGCTGGCCCCCTGCCGGAAGCCCTTGGGGGCACCTCTTGAAAAACTTGCTAAACCTCCTGCTAGCTACCAAGATAGATGCATTATGGGGTTTGATTGGAATGTTTGATTGGAATTTGGATTCCCCATGTTACTCCAACCTCCTTTATGACATCAACTTAATATGTTAAAGTTGAATGTGGATTTGAAGGGGGGTATTCCAAAGGAGGAACCCCATTATAATCATTGATATTATTATAAGTGGTACTCCAAAGGAACTTTGGGCATATTCTGTGCACACCTGGCATTCCACCTACTTTCATGGCCGTCAAATGTATGTAGGAACCTAGTTTTATAGTCAAAATGACGGGCATAGCCGCATGGCATCACATGTTCACAATTCATTTGAAATAATATTTAATCTGGTTTCGATTCGTGAATGAACTGAGAGGTAGAACCCATGTAAAATATTTTATTCTACCCAAAATCTGATACCAAAAAAAATACTAATAACTGAGTTCTGTCTCAAAGGTGCCTCTTTTATTTTGAATCACATAATTTAGTTTCCTGCCATCTCAGCCAACAAAAGCATTGTTTAAAGGTTGCTTAGAATGTTAGGACATGTTGACGTTTGATCCTGTAAAGGTAAGAGAACAGGTAAACATAGTGTCAAATTCTTACTATATGAACGTACTGTAGTTAAAAGATCCACCCTTCACAAGAGACCTATTGTGTTTTATGATTTGCACAATGTAACTTTGTTCCCTTAAGGTGATACCCACTTAAAATCTGTAGTTCATTGAATCTCCCTGTTATCACAGTGCCAACATCTCTGTCTGCTGTAGATGCTGTCTATGTCACTCGGTTTAGAACTTTCAGCATTAACATAAAATACATTATAACACCATATAACTGGCTATTCTGGCATTGTATTTTGTTTTCATCAATAGGGGTGTTTGATGAATGTTTGATAATGTTTAGAGGATTGACTGGTTACACTGGATTCACACAACCACTAATAAAACATTCCAAAGGTGGAGTTCATAGCCAGTGTGTGCCTCAATACGCAATGAGAGAGCACACATTACTTGTTGAGTGACAAAAGCAATCTGTATCTCTCTCATTATATCCCCAAAGCACATTGGCAAAGGTAACTTGTTGTGATTGATCATAATGTCACCTATATTGTCTAACCTAGTGGGTGCCCAGGACAATGGATCATCTTGTCCTCTTATCTGATACTGGGTACTTCCTCATCACACAAGTAACATTATTTTTAACTAAATTAATGCATAAGCATTCTGCCTGGTTTACAATTATTGTCTGATGAGCATCACCACAACCACTATAATTATGTATTTGATAGTCCTCTTTGACAGTTGTGTTTTAGAGATATGTAACAAAATATTAAAGAGAGAAATTGTAAAGTACTTAATTGACTACTTCGTGTTGGAATATGACATGTTTACATTATAATCATTTAGCATGTTGAGATTTACAGTTAAAATATTGCAAATATTCTAAGATAGTAGATAGTGGACAACCACACAACTCAGTTGTTATAAGTACAACTTACTTGAATGAAGTAGCTACACAGGCGGGCAAAGGTTTGGAATAATGTACAGATTTGGCTCTTATGAAAATAAATCAGTACTTCACCAAACGTCATTGAACCAATCACAATGTATAGTCAAGGACATAAATAACCTAAAAAAGTACTTTTACAATTTGAAAACTGTTTTGAAGTTCAAGAAGTTCAAACATTTCCTCCACGTGCTGCAATGACAGCTTTGCAAATCCTTGCAAAGGATTAGTGATGGTGCAGTTTTTCACATTAGTAATGTCCTGACTATACTTTTTGATGAGTTAAATGCCACCAAGGAGACAAGTTGCTGGTCCGTTGGGAAGACAATAACATTGTCACAGTGGCAACAAGTATGGAGGACAAATACACTGAGACCTCGTTTAAGAGATGGAACACGGAGCAACAAAGTCCCACAACTAAAATGCATCAACCAATTGTTGGATTATAGAACTCAAATAGTTTAAGTTTGACACAATTTATGATTAGAACAAAGAACAAAGGACAATGGACAGGATGTGGTTATTTAAGGGGGTTGTCCATGCCTCTTATTTAAGGGGGTTGTCCAAGTGATGTCATTGGTTTTTATGATCAGGAGCAGGCAATCTGGAGTTTGTGGTGGGATATACCTTGTCTACTGATGGGCTATTACCTTTGACACCCTCCTATGCATTCTGAGATAAAAGGTTGTGTTTAAGCTATAGTCTGAACATGTGAGATAAGACTATGGACCGTCAACATCTTGGACATGCTAATAAAGAAACATATCTCCCCTGACTTGAATGGCTCTTCACTTGGTTTTAAATGTGAATCTAACACAATACAATGAGGACATGGGTGGTGTTGACTTTTACAACCAACAAGTTTCAAGATACCATATCTTGATCAGGTCTAAGAAGTGGAGATGGCCTACGTATAGTATTAAATGGCTACTATATTAACATGGATAAAAGCCCCATCCTTCAGATGAAAGCTCTACTTTACTTACTTTCCCCTTAACAAGATGATGTCATCTCTGTGTCATCTACAGGTGCTGTTTGTGTCATGCTCCTATACATAGACAAGACACAATAGAACTGTCAAATGTCTGGTTGATGAGTTGTTGTTTGTATTTTCTAATAAAACAACTTGTGGAAGAGGAAGGGTGTTTCTTTCTTTCCAGTTTTGTAATACACTAAAACATTAACATTCATACCTAACACAAACACATGATGTCTCACATGTTGCCACAGGCCAAAACACACACACAAACACAAAAGAAAGTGTTCAAACAACTGTGTGATGAAGTTTTCTTTGGAGATGTATTTTGTGCGTAAAATTTTACAAAAACAAGTGCCCCTCAGGTCATACCCCATGGTCATACCCAACTTGAAAATGCAAGTAATTTATACAGATTTAAGACGATTCAGAGAACCGGGTCAATCTCCTTGGGCGGCTGGCGTTCTTCCTCGAAGTGTCTTTCGGTCTCAGTAGAAAATTACATCTGAAGTTTGTGGCCACATGAATAAGTTATTTTCACCTGCCGCATGGAGCAAACCTGGACTTCCTCTCACACAACCTCCAGGACCTGGCCTGAATATGCAAGCTCATCATAGGCTACGATCACAAACTTGCCACTCAAATCTTGAAGGCTCTTGTTCTCTTGGTGGCTCAGGAGTGCTTGAGGGATCATCAGTGTGTCTACTTTTACTGGATGTCTTCATTTTGGTACTACGCTCTTGCTGCAGGTCCAGAATTAACACGCTGCCTATGGCGAGCGGTTTTTACTTTGCTTGGCAGTGGCATCTGGTAAAATAGATTAAAAGAGTTCTAAAAAATAATGAATGCATAATAACTGCATAGTTACCTAAGTAAAATGACACATGGTGGTCGAACAACATGATATTTGGTCGCACCACATGATATTTGGTCGCACCACATGATATTTGGTCGCACCACATGATATTTTTAAGTTCAGTTCAAATATACAGGCACATTATTGGCCACCTCAGCAAAACAAGCCAGCTTCCCACAAAAGGTCACCATGAAATTTAAAATCAAAATGTTTATTTATAGAAAATAATAAATATTCATTGTTATTTTGAGGTCATACCACATGATATACAAATGCGGCAACGACACACCAGTGGTTAAAAAGGTTATTTTTTTCCAAATTTGAGAGAGAGTTACAACCCTGCTTGTTGCTTCCATGGATCCTTGACATACCTATATATGATTCAAGTTTTTAAATGGATTTCAACAGAAAAGGCCCAAAGTTGTAATTTCTTGATGGTCGCACCACATGATATTTCATAAAATTTTTCATGGACATAAACGGACAAAGTTTGTTTGTATATTATGATGTAAACATAGATACAGGTGCTTTGTAATTTTGTACACCTCAGGGCGCCGGCGCCGGAATTCTAGCCATCAACTTTCATGTTGTCCTGGTTTTCCTCATGTCTTGTGCACGCACCCTTCCATAATCATCAACGTTCACGTTTGTCCTGGTTTTCCTCATGTCTTGTGAACGCACCCTTCCATAATCATCAACGGGTGTAGGCTGATTACCAGCTATATAACCCCTTGTGTTTCTTGTCTTGGCGTGTGTTATTGTTACTTGTTAGGCCTTATGCCTTGTTCCTTTATACAGCAAACACTGATTTGAAAACACACACTGTGTGTGGGTCTTTCTTTGCCGTGCCTGTGCACAAGAGTGTTTTCACGCTCGTAGCTATTGCCTACAACCACATATCAAGGTAGTAAATACCCTTGACTACGTGATTCCTGCGCATTGGTCCACCACCCATAACATTGTGTCTTTCATGCATTTAAACCTTTTTTGAACTGAAATGCAGTTGGACAGAAATGCAGTTGGACCCATGTATGTCATTGTGGTACACACACAGAGGAGCTGTTCAAATGTCAGATTAATGACATGTGGATTGTCTATCAAAACCGAGAAAAAAACACTGTGGGGTATTGTTACCTTGTCAAAGTACAATAAGTCTATTGTAATACATTTTGAAACACACACACACACACCTGCACATCACACCCTAATCAGACCTGCCATCTACATGGCTGCTGCCAAGGCAAAGGACTTTGCAAATGAGGTGTGGCGCTTCTGTTCTTGCGTTCTTACCGCTGGGTGGAATCAGATTACT
The DNA here is from genome assembly GCA_016801125.1 of Novumbra hubbsi. NCBI lineage: Eukaryota > Metazoa > Chordata > Actinopteri > Esociformes > Umbridae > Novumbra > Novumbra hubbsi. Next base: position 7,449 of record JACXGK010000928.1, read on the forward strand.
CACTTATAATATCAAGGGCCTAGAAATAACCCAGCTCACATAACCCAGCCCAAATCTAACCCTGTACCCAATTGTAAGTCTAATTACACATTCTACAAATGCAAAAAAATTTTTTTACATGCTTACTTATTAATGTTATGTGTCATATTGGTAAACCAGTGTTGATTTCTTTTAACATTCTGAATCATTCAAAGTTTTCATCTGAAAAACAGTATGACTCCAAAACTTCAAACAAGACATGCACATAATGCGTTAGGCCAAAATGGGGGCTTGGTTTGCACTCAAATGCCAGAGCAATTAGCACTTTGTCCCAATTAGCAATTGTCACATTCATACTGACTACATCTCAGTAGAGAACACTGTGTATATTATCAGTCAGTGGATCATCACCGTATATCATCAGTACCCTCTTCTCCTTGCTCCCGGTCACTTGAACTTGCAATTTCTTCTCCCCCAATCTGACTGGCTGGCGCCTACCAACTAACGATTGAACAAGATGAAATCCTAAGCGCCAGGGGTTGGATGAAGGTATTCAACAAAACCCATCATGAGGTGGGTTTGAATATGAGAGCCAGGTGGTTGCAAGATCCACAATCACAGCCTTAAGAGACCAGAAACAGACCACGGGAACATGGTTTGATCACAGAAACACGGCCACAGGAACATGGTTTGATCACAGAAACACGGCCACGGGACATGGTTTGATCACAGACACAAGGCCATGGGAACATGGTTTGATCACAGACACACGGCCACGGGAACATGGTTTGATCACAGAAACACAGCCACAGGAACATGGTTTGATCACAGAAACAAACAACCATCCGTGCCCATCAGAGGTAGTGACCCGTGTCACCCTGGTAAATGCTTCAACAACGCCCACGTCGCCAACAGACAGACCAACTGCGTACACATGTCATGATTCGTGCCCAGCAGTGCAGTCCTGCGTGAACACAAGAATGGACTAACATTGAACAGATATTTCTCTTGCCCAGCTATGAGAAGGCAGTTTAGAGTGCCATCAAGATTGCATTGTTTGTGGATTAGCTGTGTTTCTTTCACCCAGAAGGCCCTATTGAATATTAGAGACACTTTCCCAATTTCCCAAAGTTTTTGCACCCAAAACACCCACAATTATATCATGTATCATGCAAAACATGTTTGTTTCAAGCTGTGCCTAAAGTGTGCAATTGGAAAATAAAGACATAGGGGAAAATGAGGCCTGGTTTGCTTTAGAAAGCAAGGTCTTCATTCAGCAAGTATTTCCTTTCAAAAGTTTGCAACTACCGATGACTTTGCTCTCATTTTCGCTAGCTGCTACACGCAGTCTAACCTAAATTACTCCAAATGTCACAGCGCTTCCTAGTCTAAGAGGCTACAAAAGTCACAAACCCACTTTCATCCGGGTCATGTCATAGTGTAACTATGCCAATCATGGTTGGGGCAAAGATGTATCTATATTGTCTGAATCTTGTTTTCCTGACTTAGAGTCTACAGTTTTTTTAATAAAATGTACCTCTAATACAAACATTACTATTCCCCCATCTGATAAACCACAGTCAAATAAAAGCAAAAACCTACAGACACCTGTGCTCTATAGGGAGTCCTATAGAGCACACAAAAAAGCTACATTCAGGACAAAACCACTGAGGTTAAAGGTTGGACAGTCTTAAGTAGAAAAGATAAAAGACAGTAAGCACCTAAGAACAAAGACATTTGTGACAAACGTATTAATGAGGAGAGTAGAGTAGTAGGCAAAAGACATACCAATGTGTGATGGGTTTTCTTGCATAAGTTATTAATCTTATCGTACAGTTTCTAGCAGAGGCTTGGCTGTACCATCATTTTTTAAATATAATTTCCTGTTCCGTATGGGTCATCTGTGAAAGCACTGCTGACGAGATAAAGGCTTGGTAAAATAAATTTGATTGATAAAAAATATCATGAGCATTTCAAATTGTCCAGAAGTAATACTTTGAATATGTATATTCTCATTACTTTTAAAGTGGAGCCAATGCTGACACCAAGTTTTGGCGATAAGCCCAGTTTATACAACAAGACAGGGAACATACAGTGTGAAAATGATTGGTTGTCATTTCAAAGAAAGGATTGACAAGAATCCAGTTGAATGCATTTCTGCAGGATGACAGTGATGATAGGATTACATTTTTGACTGCTTGATTGATTATATTGTTATGGTGCCAAGCTTCCTTAAGAATGGCATGAAGAAAATGTACATTGTTGGTTTTACCTACAAAAAATCACAGGTATTTCCTCAAACCAAAATGGTATAAATGTGTGCTGCTCTTTATACAGGGTACAGAAAGACAAATCAGACTGAGAGACTGAGAAACAGAGAGAAGCATCTTAGAACTGTAATAATGTATTATAATGTGTTGTTGTTATCTTTAATTTGCAGGTGTAATTATTCATTGATACAAATGTTAAGATTTGACTATTTGTATTTTAACACTAGAGTGGAACTGGTGACCTATCTGCAGACGTTGAGGACTGAAGTGAAAGATCATTGCCTAATCAGCTAAAAGGTGTGTATGGGTTCATCTATTTGTAGAGATGTTTTCAAGAGCCCGTTAGGGAAATACAATTCCATACTAAGACGTCAGGTATAGGGAAAGTTCAATTGGGCATAATCATATAACTTATGTTACTTTTACTTTAGGTATTAGTGATTAGATTTAGGGTTTGTGTTATGTTTAGACATAAAAGTAACTAATCGAGATCAATGCAAAAATATAACGTATGTGGAATATATGCCAAATGCATTTAACTTCATTCAAAATAAAATTAATCACAGCAACATTATGAGTTGCTGTGATGGAATTCATGCAAGTGAGAACAGCCTGTGATTTACTTTGTTTTCCTTGTTTTCCGTGAGTTTGAATCAAGCCTTTAATTAGTTGATGATTTTGGTTTCCATTGATCGTTGTCATGTCATTTTTTTCCCCTCAACAAATTACACAAGGTGCAGTAAAGATTTTGTTCTTTATTATATTTTGTTCATCGATAACTGATGTGTGATTTAGGTGTTCTCATAAGCTCCCAGTTCCCCACGGAACACAGGTTGACATTTGTGTCTGTGTGTGTGAGAGGGAGAGCAAGAAAAAGAGAGAGGATGGGTTTGTGGATATTACAGTTTTATGGTATTCTATTCTTTTCAAAGTTTGGTGTCTGAATATGAAAGCGGAGGTAGCTGTGCTGGTGTTGCTGTTTTGCAGAGCATGTGAGTTGAAGGCTCAAAATGGAAGACAGCCAACTGATTAGAGCATTGTGTAAATGGCAAAATGTCCAAACACTTAAAAATATTAAAGCCTTTCGCAATGTTTAGTACAATGGTCTACATGGGCCAAATGTATATTTAAAGATGATCATGATATATAATGACAATATCCAGATGTTCTATAAAAAAACCAGATTCTGCACACAAACTTGTACATTTCAGAATAAAATGGTTTTGAAGCATATATGCATGTATGCTGTTTCAGAAAGTGTTTGTGTTCAGAATAATATATAATATGCAGATCTACAGTGGAATTCACGCATAGTTGATGCATATTTTGTTACAACAAATGAGATATAATATATAAAACAAATAAACACGAAACATTAAACAGAAAGATTCAGTTTGGATAAGAATGAAAGAACAAATGTACTATTACTTCACCTATTTTCTCCAGTGGGCCAGAAACCGGGCCTGACCCCATGTGAGCAGGCCAGAGCCAATGCAGCCCATCTTCCTGGTGCTTACAAACCTCAATGTGACGGTCTGGGCCGGTACACTCCTCTGCAGTGCTGGAGCTCCACGGACTACTGCTGGTGTGTCACTACCAAGGGTCAGGAGGTACCGGGTACCTTAACACAAGGTGCTCCTCAACCCAAGTGTAACAAGATAGGTAAGATCCAAACAAGTGTTCATATTACCTAAAGAATTTAAAATAAAATACCCTGTCTGAATGTATATGTATTCATAAATAGTTAACAAAGATATCAAAGACTTTACAATCACACTGAATGAGCTATCTAAAAGTTGTTGACGTGTCCTGTAGATCTGACCCCATGTGAGCAGGCTAGGATCAACACCAGCAAAAACGAGGTTGGAGCCTGTATTCCTAACTGTGACAATCATGGTCAGTACACTCCTCTGCAGTGCTGTGGCTCCAATGGATACTGTCAGTGTGTCACCACCTCAGGACAGTATATACCAAACACCTTAACACCTCCTGGTCAACCCCATCCCAACTGTATCAAGACAGGTAAGACCAACATGTGTGAGAAAACATCTGCGATCACAATCCATAACAATCATTAAAAAAATTATTTACATTTAAATTCTTTCACATTGTCAGTTGAGATAATTCTACTCAGCATATTATTTGTTTGTTTCTCTGATTTTCTAATGTACAGAAGTCTATGAACAACAGATAATAAACCCACTAACTGATCGATCTGAAGCTGAATGTGTTTCTAACTTCCCGTCCAGTCTTGACCCCATGTGAACATGCTGATTCAAAATGCCACCATCTTGTTGGAAGCTGTTGTCCGACCTGTGACAATCAGGGTCAGTACACTCCTCTGCAGTGCTGTGGCTCCACTGGAAACTGTCAGTGTGTCACCACCTTGGGACACCCTCTACCGGGTACATCAACTCTTCCAGGTCTTCCCCAACCCGAGTGTAATACAACTGGTAAGACAGAAATGTGTGTCTGTTTGAACGATTTCTGATCAAAATTCATACAAAAAAAAAAAAAAATAGTCATTACTATATTGTTCTATTTTGTTTGACTAATAACCAAAGTCTTAGCTGGAGACTGTTTCTATGTATCTCAGGTTCGGTAATGTACACCAGGCAGTAAATAGAGCTGATAATCACACTAACAGAACTATCTGAAGCTGAATGTGTTTGTCTCCTTCTATCCAGACCTGACCCCATGTGAACAGGATAGATTAAATTGCCCCCTTATTCCTGGAAGATGTTGTCCTACCTGTGACAATCAGGGTCAGTACACTCCTCTGCAGTGCTGTGGGTCCACTGGATACTGTCAGTGTGTCACCACCTTGGGACACCCTCTACCGGGTACATCAACTCCTTCAAGTCTTCCCCAACCGGAGTGTAATACGACTGGTAAGACATAAATGTGTGTCTGTTTGAATGGTTTCTGATAAACATTCATATTAAATATTTTAAAAGAATAGTCATTACTGTATTGTTCTATTTTGTTTGACTAATAACCAAAGTCTTAGCTGGAGACTGTTTCTATGTATCTCAGGTTCGGTAATGTACACCAGGCAGTAAATAGAGCTGATAATCACACTAACAGAACTATCTGAAGCTGAATGTGTTTGTTTCCTTCTATCCAGACCTGACCCCATGTGAACAGGCTAGATTAAATTGCCCCCTTATTCCTGGAAGCTGTTGTCCTACCTGTGACAATCAGGGTCAGTACTCTCCTGTGCAGTGCTGTGGCTCCACTGGAATCTGCAGGTGTGTCAACCCCTTGGGACAGACAATACAATGTCCTTTAAATTTGACACGTTCTCCACATTTTAATCATCTCCAGCTAGGTAAGAACTTTTTTCTGCCTCTGATAATAAACCAATAAAAGCACACACTTTATATAGGTATATAAATACACTAATAGGTGTTTAGCTGGATTAATAATAAAAGTATATCTTAAATTCAGTCAAATGTACAAGAATGTGAAAAGAGTTCATATATTGAACAAGTACACAAAAACAATACAATGATACATCCAATATTGTTAACAATGAATTAATTAATGTCACACTTTTTCCAGAGAGTGAGGAGCAAGTCCTAACCCCATGTGAACATGCTAATTCAAAATGTCACCATCTTATTGGAAGCTGTTGTCCTACCTGTGACAATCAGGGTCAGTACACTCCACTGCAGTGCTGTGGCTCCACTGGATACTGTCAGTGTGTCACCATCTCAGGACAGTATATACCAAACACCTTAACACCTCCAGATCGTATCAGTCCCAACTGTATCAAGACAGGTAAGACAAACCTGTGTTTTTAAAATATCTGTGGTCAAAATGAATAATTACTACACTACTTAATTATGAGTTGGAAAAATAACCAAGTTTTATATGGATAGTATTTCTATGCATCTTAAATTCATTAATGTACAGAAGGATACAAAAAGAGATAATAATCACACTAACTGATCCACCTGAAGCTGAAAATGTTTGTTTCTTTCTACCCAGACCTGACCCCTTGTGAACAGGCTACATCCAATTGCCCCCGTATTCGTGGAAGCTGTTGTCCGACCTGTGACAATCAGGGTCAGTACACTCCTGTGCAGTGCTGTGGCTCCACTGGATACTGTCAGTGTGTCACCACCTTGGGACACTCTCTACCGGGTACATTAACTCCTCCAGGTCTTCCCCAACCCGAGTGTAATACGACTGGTAAGTCAGAAATGTTTTTTGTTTGTAATATTTGTGATCATAACTGCATTGTTCCATTCATGGAGGCATGACACCTGCTTGCGGTGAATGTTGGACGTTTAATAAAAGAACTAAAACATAACAAAACTGAGACTAAACCAGAAGACAGTACAGACCAACGTTACAGTGGTATGGAAACCGAACAAAGACCGATATAACAGATTGGGAAATAAAAAATCAAAGCCTTACTTGGAAATAATTTTTTGTATGTCAGATTTGGTAAAGTAACAAAGGCTTTGAAAAGAGATATTAATCACACTAACTGATCTATCTGAAACTGAATTTGTTTTTCTCCTTCTACCCAGACCTGACCCCATGTGAACAGGCTATATCCAATTGCCCCCGTATTCCTGGAAGATGTTGTCCTACCTGTGACAATCAGGGTCAGTATACCCCTGTGCAGTGCTGTGGCTCCACTGGATACTGTCAGTGTGTCACCCCCTCAGGACAGCCTGTACCGGGTACATTAACTCCTCCAGGTCGCCCCCGCCCCAAGTGTAATAAGACAGGTAAGAAAAGGCAGGTGTGGGTGTATAATAAAGCTCAATAAATCTATCAATTTGCTTGATTTTAGTTTGTTTATTTTAGGGCCAGTGGAGAAGCATGGGACTGCTTAGATCCACATCTGGAATGATGCCCACTATTCCAATGATATCAAGCAATTTTTCTGGCTACTTCAACTTTCCTCTCCTATTCCTCTTATCTGATTAATTTCAGCAGTCCAACAGAGTTGGAGTCAATGATAATTATGATTTTATATGATTTACTGTATTAAATCCAATAATAAATGCATTTAGTTGAAGTAATAATTACATTAGCAAATGACTCTATTTAGTCAATTAATCAATTAACCAATCAAAATCAATTGTAACATTACCTTTGAATAAAAACATAAGTATTCCACCTTGCTGGCTGATGATTCTTTATTGTCTTAAGTATTTTCATGGTTGTGTTACATGAGGGAGGTAAACTATAAGGACAGTTATTGTATGCTTCTCTATCTGGCAGTTGGATGAGTCCAGGTTTGGTGAATGCTAGGAGACTGTTTCCTGCCTGACTGCATTGTACCAACTGTAAAGTTTGGAGAAGGAGGGATAATGCTATGGGGTTGTTTTTCTGGGGTTTGCCTGGGCCCCTTAGTTACTCTGAATGGAAATGGTAATGCCTTAGCTTACCAAAACATTTTGGAAAATGTTATGCTTTCAACTTCGTGAAAACAGTTTGGGGACATCTTCGGTTCCAGAATGACTGTGCCCTAGTGCACAAAGTAAGGTCCATAAAGGCATAGTTGAAAGAGTTTGGTGTGAAAGAACATGACTGGCCCGCACAGAGCCTTGACCTCGACCCTATCGAACACCTTTGGGATGAACTAGAATGGAGATTGTGAGCCAAGCCCTCTCTTGTCTAGCGTCAGTGTCTGACCTCACCAATGATCTTCTGGAAAAATGGGCCAAAATTCCAAAAGACACGATCCAAAATCTTGTAGAATGCCTTCCCAGAAGAGTGGTCTTTAACAACAATGCCCTTATTGGCAAGATAGTGTGTGTTCCTTAGCATTACACCTGCTTTGACTGCCTCTAAATGCTCCTTGTCTTGACCTTGTTCTTGCTGATGAACTTAAGAAAATCCACACTTCTCATTCTCACTCAGCAATCAGCTTAGTGTCATTGTTCGGTCTCTCACCCTCCCTGTTATAGATCCAAGAGAAATTCATGTTTGCTTGAACAATTTGTTTTCCCAGGGAATTCCTGGGCCAGTCAGTGAAAGGGGCATTCTAGTGAAAGACTACTAGACAATAAAAAATGTATAATCCCCAGTTTCTGTCTGGGGACTATAAAGGGCCTCGATAAAGCAGCTCTGCAAAGTGATACTAAGGACAAAGAGTGATGGTAGACCAAGCGGCCCTTGATGCCTGGTGACACCAGAAGATCACCAGAAGGGTGCTGAGGCCACCAGAGATACGAGCACCCGCACCCAGAAGAGCCGAACCAACACGGTGACGCTGAACCAGACCTCCCTGCTTCACCATCCCTCGTGGGCATGTTTTTGATAAGTGCCTTCATTCTTGACTCCATCCGATTTAGTATTAACGTGCTCTCCAAGATCTGACAAAAGCTATGCTTGTGTGTTGAAAAGATGGTGGGAGGAAGATGTAGCACAGAGCCCCAAGGCAATATCCTGGTTCACCTGCTGTCTCCTTTGGATTAGAATAATAGCAAGCCAGATTTCAGTCACCATTTGGGAAGCCATTTCAAAGCCAGGTAGAACCGAGGTAGAATCCAATGTAGTTATGTTATGTTTGTCAAGCATGTTTCTAATAGATTTTTAAGCATAATTGCAACGTAGTTTATTATATAAATAAATATACCACTATAACTGTTATGGTAGTCATTGACATATAGAGAAAGGGCACTGTACAAGTTTAAGACACAAACATGATATAAAAAAAGATCAGTCTTTGAAAAGCGAACCGTCTAGATGGGACCAGAGAACAGGGCAGGACCCTGCACCAGAAACACTGTTTATTTATGTGGCACTCTACATCTTATTCAAACAAGCAGAGGGTGTTTGATGCATGTATCCGATAATGCAGTCTTCATTCTGTGAAGCTTAGCTGACAACAGTGGTAAGGTTATGAGATTTGAGAGTGGCTGTTTGTTTGTTTGATTATGCGTGTGTGTTAGTGTAATCTCAACCCTGACTTGGCTCACCATAGGAAATAATGTTCTGCTTTTTGTTATCCACAACAACATCACAAAATGCAAGTAATACAGTTTGTCTACTAGTGCCCAAGGATTACAGAGGGCCAGGTCCTGTCAGGTTTGAGCCCAGCATCTATAATCCAAGAGCCATGCAAACACATTTAGAATAATTTAATAAAAAGGTTTTCCTCTTTTCCTAAGCCAACAAACAGTAATCAAAATCAACTCAGTATGTCACATTCCAATTAAAAAATGAACATTTCTCTTGAGTCGATTTCAAATTATCCCACAGGGAGAAAATGCTTCTTTTTGCAGTTGCAGATTATTTTTTTAAATTTATATCAATTGATGGCCACTGTAGGAAAAGAGTCAGCTTTGGGTGATGGCATTGTGGAGTGCCATCAAGATTGTTTGTGGATCAGCGGGTTTCTTTCACCTAGAAGGCCTAATTTAAAATTAGAGCACCTGTTTGAACTTGTTATCAGTATAAAAGACACCTGTCCACAACCTCAAACAGTCACACTCCAAAGACCAAAGAACTGTCAAAGGACACCAGAAACAAAATTGTAGACCTGCACCAGGCTGGGAAGACAATCTACAATAGGTAAGCAGCTAGGTGTGAAGATATCAACTGTGGGAGCAAATATTAGGAAATGGAAGACATACAAGACCACTGATAATCTCCCTCGATCTGGGGCTCCACGCAAGATCTCACCCCGTGGGGTCAAAATGATCGGTGAGCAAAAATCCCAGAACCACACAGGGGGACCTAGTGAATGACCTGCAGAGAGCTGGGACCAAAGTAACAAAGCCTACCATCAGTAACACACTACGCCACCACTGACTCAAATCCTGCAGTGCCAGACGTGTCCCCCTGCTGAAGCCAGTACATGTCCAGGCCCGTCTGAAGTTCACTAGAGAGCATTTGGATGATCCAGAAGAAGATTGGGAGAATGTCATATGGTCAGATGAAACCAAAATAGAACTTTTTGCTATATTTTGGGAGACTATAGCTCCAATACCCGCCTTCGATGCGTCCACCTCAACCACGAAAGATCTCTCATCGTCGGGTGCGGTGGTAAAGCGTTCCTTGAGAGATCGAAAAGCCCCGTCGGCCTTCGGTGTCCTGCGCAACCTGACTGAACCGCCTCGGAGATGGGTGGTGAGAGAAGCTAAAACACAACTGAAATTGCGAATGAATCGGCGGTAGTAATTAGCGAACCCCAGAAACCTCTGCAAACCCTTCCTCTCAGAGGGAATAGGCCGTTCCCTTACCGTCTTAACTTTCTCCTCTATTAATTTGATTCCAGCTGGCCCGACGTTGTAACCCAAAAAGGATATGGCTGGCTGGTGAATCACGCACATCTCCGCTTTTGCGTAAAGGTGGTTCTGGATCAGCGGCTTCAGCGGAGTAAACGAGAAGGTCATTGATGTAGACCTAGACATACCTTCTTATTAGGTCTCGGAACATCTTGTTTACAAAGTCCTGGAACACCGACGGTGCATTGGAGAGGCCAAACGGCATTATGAGGTCCTGTAGGCGTACAGAACGCGGTTTTCCACTCATGGAAAACCATGGGAATTCCATGGGAATAAGGTTGTAGGCACACCGAAGGTCCAATTTTGTGAAATAACACGCGCCATGCAACAGCTCGATGCTGGGCTCAATGAGAGGGAGTGAGTACCTGTATTAGATTGTAGTCTGGTTGAGAGACCGATAGTCGATACAGGGGGGAAGGCCTCCGTATTTCTCAGAATACGACAGGGAGTACACTTGACCTTGTGGCAGGGGGGCTCCTTCGAGCAGCTCGATGGCGCCGTCTCAGCTGCGATGCGGCAGCAGTTGGGTGGCTTTTTCCTCTGAGAAAACCTCAATCAGGTCTCCGTATTTGATGGGCAGACGGGGAATTGATTCTGAAAAGGGACTTTTGATAGGTGGCACTAGGGTGCCATCCCAAACATGTACTGGCACATTCCAAAGCCTAGCTCCGAATAGCACCCGTGCGTCAACACAAGCTGGAGTGGTGCTCACGTGGCCAAGGAAGGACTAGTACAATGGGATGGTATGACACCGGGAGGACCCAGAGTGAAATACTCTTTATGATCCTCACCCGTCTTTATCAGTAGAGGCTCGTTCTCATGCGTAATCTGCCCCTTGCATAAGGGGTTGCCGTCCAACCCCACAATACCAAGGGGCCGATCCAGCTTTCGGGTAGGAATTTGATGCGTCAAGACGGTCTCCCGTGCCACCAAAATTCCCTGCTGACCCAGAATCCACTAAAGTCTGTATGTGAGGACGGTTAGACTGGCCCAACAAGAATATCGCCACCCGGAAGGTTTCCTTCCCATTCAGTGGGATCTCCCAAATTTCACCCACCTGACTTGGGTTTAGCTGCTGGGGCTAGCCGGTTCCTCTCCAAGAGACGGGAACAGTGACGTCTCCAGTGGCCGCGGTGTCCACAGTAGCTGCACAGCCTGTCTCACTCTGCGCTGTCGCTCCTCCTGGGCCAGTTGAGAGTGATCAATCTCCATTGCCTCGGCTTCTGCCGGCTCAGTAACGCGGGCGGTGGGCATGCGTCATTGCCCTCTTTGGCGTCCCCGCATTAGGTTGTCAAGACGAATAGCAGCTCTGATCAGGGAGTCCCCAGCGCTGACCCCAGCTCGGGCATGATCGAAGACGGACCGGAATAGAGCCTTAAAGTCTTGGTATTGAAGGAGGGCAGCGTGATTCCGTTCCCATAAGGCCGTGGCCCACTCAGCCGCTCGTCCGGTAAGGCAGGAAATTACAAAACTGACCGTCCGAGCTTCTGGTAGGCTGAGCCGGGCGTGGGAATTGGAAGTAAAGCTTGCATTGTAGGAAGAAGCTTTTGCAGGTGGCTGGGTCTCCGTTGTAGGCACCCTAACATCTAACTCAGGGCATCCTTCTCTCACGGGCCTTGGAGGGTTTGCGTGCAAATGCACAGACACAGTGGTTGGTTGGAAATGTACATTCTTGGTTTGACCTACACAAATTAACAGGTATTTCCTCAAACCAAAATGATATAAATGTGTGTTGCTCTTTCTACAGGGTACAGAATAACAAATCAGCAGAGAGACTGAGAGACAGAGAGAAAGCATCTTATAAATGTAATCATGAATTAGAATGTTTTGTTATTGATCTTTAATTTTCCTTGTCTAATTACCCATTGATACAAATGTTAAGATTTGTTCAAATGTTTTGGTTTCTGACTATTTGTATTTTAACACTAGAGCGGCTGACTGCAGACGTTGAGGACTGAAGTGGAAGATCATTGCCTAATCAGCTAAAAAGTGTGTATGGGTTCATCCTCATCTATTTGTAGAGATGTTTTCAGGAGCCCGTTAGGGAAATACAATTCCATACTAAGACGTCAGGTATAGGGAAAGTTCAATTGTGCATAATCATAGAACTTATGTTACTTCTACATTTAGGCATTAGTGATTAGATTAGGGTTTGTGTTACATTGTCCAGATCAATGCAAAATTAATGTACAACGTATATGGAATGTATGCAGATTGCATTTACAACCTCATTCCAAAATGTTTTTATCAAAGCCACATTATGAGTTGCTGTTGTGGTCGGCCCAGGGGTTGATGCGGATGAAATCAAGAACCAGAGAGGCAGGTTATCGAGCTAGCAAAATAAACGTCTTTATTCTGGTCTAATGTAGAGCAATGGATAGGGCCAAAGCCTCAAAATAAATGAATTAATGGAGGCAAACTGAACATAAAGTCAGGATTGTTCCCGTCTTCTCTTTCTCTCTGTCAACGTCCCCAGCCTCTTTCTGTTAGGGGAAAACAAACAAATTTAGCGTTAGCCGCAGCTTAGGATCTCCTTCTTTCTCCTCCTTCTCCTCTCTCGCGTTGGGGCCATGCTGTGGCCTTTTGTAGTGAACCCTCTGGCAGCGGATTGGCTGCTGCCGGGTTGGGGCCAGGTGGCCAACGAGCACAGGTGGAAGTAATTCGCCTCAATCACCTCACCTAGGCGTAGCTTCTTCCTATTCCAGGTCTGTGCCTGTCGTTCTTCACTGGGTCTGCCACACTGTGATGAAGTTCATGCAAGTTGGAACAGCCTGTTATTTCAGAACGTGATTGTATACTTTGATTTCTGGTGAGTTTGAATTTGTGGGACTGGTTTAGGACCCAGGTCCCCACAAGGACTGGTAAACATTTGTGTCTGTGTGTATGAGAGAGAACAAGAAAGAACGAGAGGATGGGTTTGTGGATAATGTTATTCTATTCTTTTCAAAGTTTGGTGTCTGAATATGAAAGCGGAGGTAGCTGCGCTGCTGTTGCTGTTTTGCAGAGCATGTGAGTTGAAGGCTCAAAATGGAAGACAGCCAACTCATTAGAACATTGTGTAAATGGCAAAATGTCCAAACGCTTGAAGATATTAAAGCCTTGCGCAATGTTTAGTACAATGGTCTACATTGGCCAAATTTATATTTAAAGATGATCATGATATATAATGACAATAACCAGATGGTCTATTAAAAAATCTAATTCTGCACACAAACTTGTACATTTCAGATAAATTGGTTTTAAAACATTTATGCATGTATGCTGTTTCAGAAAGTGTTTATTTTCAGAATAATATATAATGCAGTCCGAAGTGGAGGTCACACATAGTTGATGCATATTTTGTTACAAAAAGGGATATCATATATAAAAAAATAAAATAAACAAGAAACACTAAACAGACAAATTCAGTTTGGATAAGAATGAAAGAACAAATGTACTATTACTTCACCTATTTTCTCCAGTGGGCCAGAAACCGGGCCTGACCCCATGTGAGCAGGCCAGAGCCTATGCAGCCCATCTTCCTGGCGCTTACAAACCTCAATGTGACGGTCTGGGCCGGTACACTCCTCTGCAGTGCTGGAGCTCCACGGACTACTGCTGGTGTGTCAATACCAAGGGTCAGGAGGTACCGGGTACCTTAACACAAGGTGCTCCTCAGCCCAAGTGTAACAAGATAGGTAAGATCCAAACAAGTGTTCATATTACCTAAAGAATTTTAAATAAAATACCCTGTCTGAATGTATATGTATTCATAAATAGTTAACAAAGATATCAAAGACTTTACAATCACACTGAATGAGCTATCTAAAAGTTTGTTGACGTGTCATGTAGATCTGACCCCATGTGAGCAGGCTAGGATCAACACCAGCAATAACGGTGATGGAGCCTGTATTCCTACCTGTGACAATCATGGTCAGTACAGTCCTCTGCAGTGCTGTGGGTCCACTGGATACTGTCAGTGTGTCACCACCTCAGGACAGTATATACCAAACACCTTAACACCTCCTGGTCAACCCCATCCCAACTGTATCAAGACAGGTAAGACCAACACGTGTGAGAAAACATCTGCGATCACAATCCATAACAATCACATTGTCAGTTGAGATAAGTCTACTCAGCATATTCATTCTTTGTTTCTCAGATTTTGTAATGTACAGAAGTTTATGCAAAATGAAATAATAATCCCGCTAACTGAACGATCTGAAGCTGAATGTGTTTCTAACTTCCCGTCCAGTCCTGACCCCATGTGAACATGCTGATTCAAAATGCCACCATCTTATTGGAAGCTGTCGTCCTACCTGTGACAATCAGGGTCAGTACACTCCTGTGCAGTGCTGTGGCTCCACTGGATACTGTCAGTGTGTCACCACCTTGGGACACTCTCTACCGGGTACATCTACTCCTCCAGGTCTTCCCCAACCCGAGTGTAATACAACTGGTAAGACAGAAATGTTTGTTTGTTTGAATGGTTTCTGATAAAAAAATCATACTAAATATTTTAAAAGAATTGTCATTACTATATTGTTTTATGTTGTTTGACCAACGTCTTTGCTGGATACAGTTTCTATGTATCTCAGGTTCAGTAGTGTACACCAGGCAGTAAATAGAGCTGATAATCACACTAACAGAACAATCTGAAGCTGAATGTGTTTGTCTCCTTCTATCCAGACCTGACCCCATGTGAACAGACTAGATTGAATTGCTCCCTTATTCCTGAAAGCTGTTGTCCTACCTGTGACAATCAGGGTCAGTACACTCCTGTGCAGTGCTGTGGCTCCACTGGAATCTGCAGGTGTGTCAACCCCTCAGGACAGCCTGTACCGGGTACATTAACTCCTCCAGGTCGCCCCCGCCCCAAGTGTAATAAGACCGGTAAGAAAAGGCAGGTGTGGGTGTATAATAAAGCTCAATAAAACCCACCAATTTGCTTGATTTTAGTTTGTTTATTTTAGGAGCAGTGGAGAATCCTGGGACTGCTTAGATCCACATCTGGAATTATGCTCACTATTCCAAAGATATCAAGCTATTTCACTGGCCACTTCCACTTTCCTCTCCTATTCCTCTTATCTGATTAATATCAGCAGTCCAACAGAGTTGGAGTCAATGATAATTATGATAATATAAGATTTACTGTATTTAATCCAATAATAAATGCATTTAGTTGAAGTAATATTTACATTAGCAAATGACTATTTAGTCAATTAATCAATCAAAATCAATTGTAACATTACCTTTGAATAAAAACATAAGCATTCCACCTTGCTGGTTAATGATTCTTTATTGTCTTAAGTATTTTATGGTTGTGTTACATGAGGGAGGTAAACTATATGGACAAAGTTATTGTACGCTTCTCTATCTGGCAGTCTGTTGGATGAGTCCAGGTTTGGTGAATGCTAGGAGAATGTTTCCTGCCTGACTGCATTGTACCAACTGTAAAGTTTGGAGGAGGTATAATGCTATGGGGTAGTTTTTCTGGGGTTGGCCTGGGCCCCTTAGTTACTCTGAATGGAAATGTTAATGCCTTAGCTTACCAAAACATTTAGGAAAATGTCATGCTTTCAACTTTGTGGAAACAGTTTGGGGACATCTTCGGTTCCAGAATGACTGTGCCCTAGTGCACAAAGTAAGGTCCATAAAGGCATAGTTGAAAGAGTTTGGTGTGAAAGAACATGACTGGCCCGCACAGAGCCTTGACCTCGACCCTATCGAACACCTTTGGGATAAACTAGAATGGAGATTGTGAGCCAAGCCCTCTCTTGTCTAGCGTCAGTGTCTGACCTCACCAATGCTCTTCTGGAAGAATGGGCCAACATTCCAACAGACACGCTCCAAAATCTTGTAGAATGCCTTCCCAGAAGAGTGGTCTTTAACAACAATGCCCTTACTGGCAAGATGGTGTGTTCCTTAGCATTACACCTGCTTTCGCTATGTCTAAATGCACCTTGTTTTGACCATGTTCTTGCTGATGAATTGAGGAAAATCCACACTTCTCATCCCTGTGGAATAACATGGTTTCAGCAATCAGATTAGTGCCATTGTTCTGTCTCTCACCCTCCCTGTTATAGATCCAAGAGAAATTCATGTTTGCTTGAACAATTTCTTTGTTTTCCCAGGGAATTCCTGGGCCAGTCAGTGAAAGGGGCATTCCAGTGAAAGACTACTAGACAATAAAATGCATTCCAGAGAATGAAAGAGATCTACATAAGAATTTTACTCAAAACAATGTCCCTGGAATGTTCTGGTAAGAATTGTTGGATATTTGATTGATTGTAGATAAATTCCCACCATGACTATGTGGTGTGAACGCATCAGCACCCGGCCAGTTATCCACTGACAAACACCTGTGCAAAATCGTGCCCTTTATCGTGACTTAGCTGCCGCCTCTTGGCGTGGCACACCTACCCCCAATCAGTTTCGGTCTGGGGACTATAAAGGGCCTCGATAAAGCAGCTCTGCAAAGTGATACTAAGGACAAAGAGAGTGATGGTGGACAAAGAGAGTGATGGTAGACCAAGCGGCCATTGATGCCTGGTGACACCAGAAGATCACCAGAAGGGTGCTGAGGCCACCAGAGATACGAGCACCCGCACCCGGAAGAGCCGAACCAACACGGTGACGCTGAACCAGACCTCCCTGCTTCACCATCCCCCGTGGGCACGTTTTTGATAAGTGCCTTCATTCTTGACTCCATCCGATTTAGTATTAACGTGCTCTCCAGTTACCTTGTATTTTGTCTGTTACTTGTCTCTCCCTGTTACAGGGAGAATCATGACCTACTAAATTCAACATGGCTTGACAATACAAGCAATGGAGTTAGCAAAAGCACAAATGAATTTGGATACATACTTAACGTGGAAAATGTAAAACACTGCAAATTAAGATCTGACGAAAGCTATGCTTGTGTGTTGAAAAGATGGTGGGAGGAAGTTGTAGCACAGAGCCCCAAGGCAATATCCTGGTTCACCTGCTGTCTCCTTTGGATTAAAATAATTGCAAGCCAGGATTTCAGTCACCATTAGGGAAGCCATTTCAAAGCCAGGTAGAACAGAGGTAGAATCCAATGTAGTTATGTTATGAGTTTTTTGTCATTGTCAAGCATGTTTCTAATAGATTTTTAAGCATAATTGCACAGTAGTTTATTATATGAATAAATATACCAGTATAACTGTTATGGTAGTCATTGACATATTGAGAAAGGGCACTGTACAAGTTTAAGACACAAACATGATATAAAAAAGATCAGTCTTTGAAAAGCGAACCGTCTGGATGGGACCTGAGAACAGGGCAGGACCCTGCACCAGAAACACTGTTTATTTATGTGGCACTCTACATCTTATTCAAACAAGCAGAGGGTGTTTGATGCACGTATCCGATAATGCAGTCATCATTCTGTAAAGCTCAGCTGACAACAGTGGTAAGGTTATGAGATTTGAGAGTGACTGTTTGTTTGATTTTGTGTGTGTGTTAGTGTGATCTTTATTTTTATAAGTCAACCCTGACTTGGCTCACCAGAGGAAATAACGTTCTACTTTTTTTATCCATTACAACATCACAAAATGCAAGTAATACAGTTTGTCTACCAGTGCCCAAAAATTACAGAGGGTCAGGGCCTGTCAGGTTTGAGCCCAGCATCTATAATCCAAGAGCCATGCAAACACATTAAGAATAATTTAATAAAAATGTTTTGTCTACTGTTCCTTAGCCAACAAACATGATGAATCAACATCAAAATTATCAGAGGCCCCATGATAGAACGGTTTTACTCTTCATTAGCTCAGTATGTCCCATTCAAATTGAAAGATTTACATTCATCAAGTCAATTTCAAATTGTTCTATAGGGAGAAATTGCTTCACCATACACCATTTATCTTAATGCAGTTGCGGGGAAAAAAAACTTTTTTAATTGATATCAATTGATGGCCACTGTAGGAAAAGGGTCAGCTTTCTTGTTATGTATTTTAACTCATGAAGATGAGTGAGCATTAAGTCAAACCAATTTTAGCAGCATAATAGTTTTGGTGTAGATTAAACACTTTTATATGCATGTTTAGATTTTATATGGATTTGAGATTTCCCTTGCTTTCCCAATGTGAGTGGTATTGGTGGACAGCAAAAAATGCTTTCTCGTTTGTTATGCCAAACCAACGATGGGTGTACATGGCAAAAGTGCTCTATTTTCATGTAATCTGACCAAAGCACCAATTTCCATCGGAGCGCAAAGTGTCCCAAAAAAAACAACTTACTGTCCCTTAGAAACAGTCACAATATTGTGGAATACATTGCGTTATACCAAAACAGTTCTCAAGAAAAGGCAATATATTTCCCTGTAGTACTGTACATACATGCCAAGTAAGGCTTTTCCATGTGCTGAAAATCCCATAGCAAACTGCATTTAGTCCATTATGGAGAAATATAAATATGCATCAACTTTGACTCATCTCATAGGTGCTCTAGTTTTATTCCAAAGGGTGCAACATTCAGGTCACAGTGTCCTTGTGAAAAGTAATGCAATTGGAAGTGAATGGGTGTAGTTTGGGCATAGCCTTTAGCATAGCCTTCAGTTAGTTTTACGGCCCAGTCTAAAATCGGGGTTGGTCTGCTCCATGCTGTTTTCTTTTCTAGTGACAAATTTTTAAGATACTGTCTGCAATTGGTAGATTCATAAATAATTTAGAGATAACTTAATAATTCTCCATGTGGAGCGTGTGTATTTTCTGATTGCTTGCTGTGTTGATTATTTCTCTCTGGACCTTCCAGCTGCTCCATAGGAAACAAGCTCTGTGGTCTTCTGTCTAATCCCTGGTCAGATGTCACAGAAATAGCCTTCACACTGTCATTACCCCTACCACAGCCTGGGGATGTAGAAGAGACCACACCGCAAAGTAGAAGACCAGATCACTAGTCCATTACAGCACCTTGATCTTCCTTCCAATGTATGTGTGTGTGTGCGTGTGAGGCCTCTGCTTCCAATACATCACTGCCTGATGAGGACAAGGCTACCGCTTGTGGCCCAGCAAATGTCGATCACAAAGCAGTTGCTGCTGTGTATGACAATGTAACAGAATATGAACCTAATAAGAACAAGATGTGAGAGTTGAAAAGCCATCATTTAAGGCATGACTTCTAAATGGAAGGTGGAGAACACATCAGGAGCAAAGTGTTCAGCGGGCCACTGTAATGGCTCGGATTGTTTTCATATTTATAAATCATAGGATGTAAATGGCATTATATAATATGTTTACTGTAGCAGGCTGGCCTTATAAAGCAAACATATGATTTTGAACATAAAGTTAATTGCCTGCATTCGTGTATATGTTTACGTTTTCATAGTCAATGAAATGTAAAGACCTTAAAGTTTCAATAAATTGTTTCACATACACAATGTTTACATTTTTACTGTCAGTTATCTTTTGCCAAATCCCTATAAATGTAAACTATTTAACAGAGATTCACACCAAATTTACCAATAAATGTACCAGAAATAATGAACCCAATCTTTAGCTTTTCTTCGCTTTAGAGTATTTTTCTAATGAAATCAACACTTTTGCACACTTAATGCTTGATTTGTATTTCTGTTATAATTTGTAAGCTTTATATATATCCAAAATAGGTAGAAAAACTAATTATATTACACCTAGCAAGTTAGCCAAATGTATTATAAATACCCCTCAAACCTTTATTAGACAATTGAAGTCTCTTTTCAACAGTTCCTTTTGGACGTTTTATTACACAGCACTAGAAACAATATTTTACATTATTTTGTCAGATTTGCCAAATAAGGCACATTACTCATTACTCCATGCACATAGCACATGATTATATAAACAAATCTTAAATTTTCTATAAAATGTAACATTTTGTCTTTTCAAGGGAAATCAATAAATAAATAAAAAGGCAACTTTGCATAAATAATAAAAAAAAACTCCAAATAAACAAAGAATGAAATGCTTTTTTTCCTAAAGCATGTGCAAACTTCGTAATAAGAAAAAAACACAAACACAACCAAGCAAACTAAGAAAAGCAACAACTCTTTACTCTACAAATAAGAAGTAAGTCATTTTTTAAAGGCAAATAACCTATGTATGTTGGAGAGCAGGTCACCGTCAACTTAGAATAACTCGATAAAAACAAACTCCCTCCTGTTGATTTTGTTGTTACTTTGCAAGATGACAGCGATCTCATTATTTTCCAGTGCGGCTGAACACTAGACAGAAGTAACTTAACTAACATATATTCTGTCCCTCTGTCTTCCTTTATGTCTCATCTGAATCTCAATTGAACTTTTTGGAATAGGGAAATGTGTTTTACTGTGTCAAAACAAGTGGAAGAAAAAACCCCAGAAAGAAGTAGGACATTAACCATAGTTTAGTTAAAAGACAATGACAACATTTTAAATATGATTTTGATATCAGTGGAAAAGTTATAGAACATTGTTGAAACAATAAGATGGGGGAATTAATTGACAGGTAATATACATGGTGTTTGTGACCCAAATCTTTGCCAGTGGAAACAGGTCACACATTTTTCTACTGGGGTTGTGTCATTTTGGTTTGAATTAGTGTTTTTGTGTGGGCTTTTTGCAATTTGGAATATGGTCGTAGATTGGGCAGGAGTTTATCTTTATTTGGGCAGTGAAGTGCAGTCTTTTTTTAGGAGCCTATGATGATCACTCTCAATATCCATCGAGTACTCACATGTTATGTACAAATTCAAGGCTTTTCTTCATTTTGGGTTAGTAATTATTCTACAACTATGTGCTCTGTATTTAAAGGAGATATTTAATTAGCAGATTCTGGGAAATTTATTTTAATATGCCAGGAAGTTCAATTCTGGTATTGTCATGATATGACCGAGTGTGGGTGTGAATGGAATCAAATGCAGACATTATTGAAAATTAAGTGAATTTATTATACAAAATAAACAAAACAAGAACACGAACTGTGCAGCTAAAACACATGACACTAAACAAGAGACTTACTCATAAAACATGTAGCGTATTCACAATGAACCACACTTGGTGACAGAAACAAAAGACATATAAACACACACACAAATGACCAAGTGCAAACAGGTGCGCCTAATGTCCTCCGGTGTCAAAAGTGTGCTTCAAAATGAAGGTGCTCCCCAGAATACCACAACCTACCGGCACCGTGCTACCCTATCCTTACAACTACGTCTAACATTTTGATTGGCAAATGCTGGATTTTTCCATAGGAGTCATCAATCTCAGTTGTCTTAAATCATAGAGTTAAATGTGACAGTTTGGGGTCTCTTTTGTCTTATTTGTCTGGTAAAATGACTAGCGATATAACTATATAAGAAATTGTTAAAGAAATGACTAGAGAAATATTTGAAGAAATGATCTTTAACATGTTCCTCTCAACCAAGCAGTTATCAGACTGTCAGGCCGATAGTAAAAAATAGTGCACTTTAGAGAATAAGATTCCATTTGGGACACAACCCAGTGCTCTCTATTCTCTCTGTTTTTTTAGCCTCACTAACAGGGGTGGGTCTGTCTGGGTGTCCAACATGTAACAGAAAATATTCCCTTGAAGTCTTACATGCCTTATATTTTTGGGGAAAAACCCTGCTGTTCTCGGAAGGGAGTCAAATGTATCATGGAGGTCACTGTAGCTGATCCTTGGTACTGGCTAATCATCCTCTTTCAACCCATCGGAACCAAAGGATCACTGGCACGATCTGAGAATTCTGTTAACTGACTACTTCTGTTCAGCATTTAACACCATTGTACCCTCAAAGCTTCCTACCAGGTTCTATGCCCTGGTCTTGACAATGCACTCTGCAACTAGACTTTGGACTTCCAGCAAACTGGCTTCAAGGATTGGCAAATACATCTTCTCACACTGACTCTTAACATAGGGGCACTGTAGATGTGTTCTGGTATTTTGGTGCCAAGACAACAAACTATTCTTCAATGTCAGTAAAGTTGAGACCTCTGCATCCACATCACCCTGAACTTGACATCAACCAACACAACTTTGATCAACAAGGCACAAAGGTTAACTGTAAGATCACACCCCAGATTGCTAGAAATGTTCTGGTTGGGGCAAGCCAAGGAGGATCTGGCAGAGCACCATTGATTTGAAACCTGTAGACACACACACTTTCATGCTGCACAGATCACTACACATGCTACACTACACTACACTACACTACACTTATGCAAAACCTTTTATTATTTTGTACTTCTATGTTGGTACTTCTTATATTTTCTGGGTTTCAGCAGTTCACTGGTGATTCCCTATTGTGTTTGTACCGGTTCTTTTATCATAGTTTTTTTTGCGTTGTGGAACCTGCCATGTGCATCTTGGAACCTGCAAGAAGCTCATGGCAGTTTCACTAATGCAAACATGTATTGGAGGAAGAACTGCCCTGAAAGCAGTGGTGAATATGACTGCTTGATTCAATGAACAGGGCAGAGGTTATATTCTACTGAATGCTCTGCTCCATGAAGGGCTTACTTTGCATCAGATATACTGACTCAATGGCAAACAAGTCATTCATAAGAAGACAATTGATGGCACAGTTATTCATAGCAACTACTTTTTAAGACATTAATAATTTATTTGTTAATCATAAATAGAATAATACGTTTAACAAGTTACACCATATTGTGGCATAATAACAATATAATGTAAGGTTGTACAACAACGAAGCACTTCATTATTATATTTTAATGCACAACTGATGAAAACGTAACAGGCTGATAGTAGCAAGCTAACGTTAACAGTGAGGGCTGCTACTTGGGTAAAATAATTAGCTAAAACATTAACGTAAATCGGTAAACTATTTAATTTAGGCTACTAAAACGAAAATCAACACCTAAAATTAACTGTTAAAAATTGCAGCAACTTATGATAAAAATCGATTGATAGCTGGCAATCCATCCACATCGCTCACCTTGACCTTCTTCTGATATGTATCTATTTTCTCTTCTGATCTCAACAAATCTGAGCAAATTACTGGTCAGCATCGGCACTAATCAGAGGGAGCACTTTTGTGATGTCATTATGTAGATTCTGACATTTTTAAACTACAAATTACAATTATCCATCATCCCAATCAAAAATAAATGACAAAATCATATTTTGTATTTGAAATGCGTATTTTAAATACATGTATCGTAAATACTGCCCATCCCTGCTTGTCCCTACCCTAAACGGTAACCATAACCGTTTTAATTTCACTTGAATTGAGTGACTTCAAAGTAAACTCCAACCTCCAACCACTCGATTTATAACAAATAATTTCTACTTTCGGGACATATCTACTTCCATAACAATCAACACTAACCATTTTTACGACCGTGTGTAGGCTACATACCACTGCTTACAGCGAATAGGCCTACATTTAAATTATATTTCGGAAATACCTGTAGGCTATAGACTATAAGTAATTAATTACATAAAATCGTTTAAAAACGATTGACTTCCTGGCACGAGTTTGGCACTAGTTGATTTTTGTAAAAGAAGTCAAAGACATTGGGAGGTGATATACTTAGTTACACTTCCCTTTTACATAGCCTGGTGGCAGCAGAGCTCAGAAATATCTACCTCTTTGCTTTCTCAGTGCCTCCCTCTATCACCGCGCTGTCAAGCAACATAACCGTTCATTTCTTCACGTGTTGAATAAATTAGCCCAATCTGAAGGAGGGCGGTTCATTGCAATAGTGAGGTGTCGGGTTTCGCTGGATAGAGGCAGCACCAGCAGCTCCGCTTCTGGACAGTCCAGAAAGCGTTAGTGTGGATGCTGTCCCAATGCCGATTAGTTGAAAAACGTCCTGATTACAATATTTTTAATGATATTGGCTTGCATAAAGGAAACGGTAGCGTAAAAAGTGATTTTGAATCCTTCCCGTTATCTGACATTGGGGTACAGAAGAAAATCACGGGAGTTTACCGGAGTGAAAACGCATTCACTCCCGATCTAATAGCGCTTTATTAAGGATACATCTCCTTTCAACTATGGATTTAATTTAGCAGGGTTTTGACTTTTCTTTTTACTTCACACGAGATTTGCTTGAAAGCGTCGGCCTGTATAGTTTTTTCTCTTCTAACGGACGTTCGTGCGCTCAGAAGTAGAGAGATCAGATGAATGTAAGTTGAATGTAAGTTCTAGCAGTGTTCTACTACTGTCAAATATCTGCCTTACCACAACGGAGACAACAATGTGATGATGATACGCTTGCTATTTGCCTATATACTATTAGGCTAATAGAATTACCAGTTCAGTTGGAGTAAGGAAAAATA
Organism: Novumbra hubbsi; assembly: GCA_016801125.1. Taxonomy (NCBI): domain Eukaryota; kingdom Metazoa; phylum Chordata; class Actinopteri; order Esociformes; family Umbridae; genus Novumbra; species Novumbra hubbsi. The sequence continues at coordinate 32,226 of JACXGK010000928.1, forward strand.
ACAAAAGGAATGTACATATGCTTTAAGAAAAGCATATTTGGTGCCGGAACATTATGGTGCCTTAACACTCATTCATTTATTCATACATAGGCCTATGGTTGAGGAAACCCTTTTTATTAAATCTGTTTTTGATTTTTTGTTTATTTTAAAAATAATGATCTATTTGCATTGTTCTACACTGTTTGTGTAATTTACTACATTTCGACATGTGGTAATCACCCGTGTATTTGACTTTAATTAGGTACCTGACAAATACAAATGGCAGTTTTTAAACTTTAATGACGGCGGTATGCAGCATTGGATCGTTGGAACGTTAGTGTTACACCGCAAGTTTACTGCAGGAAAGAAACGTTGTTATTTCAGAAGCAGGATTTGTAACATCTAAAAGTTACGCTTTTATTTAGCCTTCTTACTGCAAACGTATTTCGTAAGTAGCCTATATCATGCAGTTGTCAGGTATCCCATCAACCAATAATGTTTTATTAGATTTTGTCAGAGAACCAAGCACGGCCCAAGGACGGCTGTCAGTGATGTTCAGGTCTAGTCACGTTGTGTAATGATTATCCCCACTGTTGAAACTACTATCGACAGGCAAGCATTACGGTGGAGCGGCAGAACTCAACCCTGAAAACGGATTCTCGTTCTAACCCAAACCATCTGTTCCTGAAGAGAGTGCTGCTCTCTTCTCTCTGTTCCTCCGTGCTCTACTTTCAACTCCGCGGGAGCAATCACTTGTTTCATTTAAAATGGAGAGAAAAATATGGATATTTATTTGTAGGCTTTACATTATATTGCAATCTATTCTATAAAAGAAAAAAGCAGGACAATTGTTCTCTACCACAGATCACTTACTCTAATAGCTCCAGCTGATATTCTGAACTGTATAGGCTATTTAAACATTACTAACTTAACTAAAAAAACTTTCTTTGCAAGCATAGTTTGTTTAAAGTTATGTAGAAATGTATGATATTTCAAAGACTTACTTCGATAACATATGATCAAACTATACAGAGGTCTATGTATTTTTACTTTGCTAATTTACGTATTTGAACATCTTTTTAAAATAATTTATAGGATGTTGTCAACCATAATATTTTCCACTATTCTTCTTTTGACCTGTCAGATTTGAAATTGAGTTATTGGTTGAAAAATATCAAAACAACTATATCTGAAAAAATCGGAACTTCCCAGAACAGGTAAACACAGCTAGTGTCTCTGACCATCTAACCACGTGATTATATTATAACTAATTCAGCTTCAATTCTTAATGTTCACTAATTGGTGTTTTGAAAAATCAGATCAGCTCCCAAAAATATCTGATTTTGTTTGTTTGATGTGTTTTGTTAGTGAACGATTAGAATTGAGATGCCTGTGTAAACTCAGCCTAGGATGTCTGTTTATTTGTGTGATTCCCAAATGGCATCCTACTCAAAAATAGTGCTCTACCTACTGTATGGTGCCATTGGGTTTGTTCCCCACCCGCTACAGAAAAATTCCCCCCAAATTGATTTATCCATGGAATTCTATTGTTGGCTGTGGTGTAATGCTGTGCCATTGTGTCACAATTCACTGTCCCATAGACTACTACATACTGACAGTTGCCAGGAGGTGGTAGTAGTTATTCATTAGTGTCAGCAGGGCTCAGTTCATTAGGATTTAAAGTGTTCCTTACAAGTTGTCCCTAATGTCTAATTAATTTATTTAAACACAGTTGGGTTCCATATCCAGAAAGGGTACATTTCCTCCCCAAAAGGCTGCTTATTCTTTTCATTGTGCATTATTTCTGACCAGAACCCATAGCTTTCCAAGGCTCATACACCATTTTGCTCTATCTATTGGTCTCTGGTCAAAAGTAGGGCTCTAGATTGAATAAGGTGCCATTCTGCACTCTGGCTCTTTTTGTTAGTATGCTGGTTTCCATGGTGCCCAACACCAGCAGAATCCAGCTCCTCCTCCTTTTGCATTGTCCCAAAATGCTGTCTGGACTACAAGTATACTAACGTTCCCCCCTTCTCTTCTAACTCTCTGCCCATTCATCAGGTCAACACACAATGTAGAGGTTTTCCCTCCTGTGTGTCTGTGTTGTGTTAGAGTGCCTTGCAACACGTTCTTTACTACGTCACTGGTGAGGGGAGGGATATTGACACATTCCTGGTCTAAATTGGTAATGGTAGTATACCTGTCAAGGTAACAATGACAGTCATTAGCTTCTGCTGGACAGGAATGACAAATATGTGTTATCTCAGTGAAATACCACAATTCAGACTGGGATTGAGCACATCTTAACTCCAGTGCATCTTGAAAGACTGTTAGCTGACTAAGCTAAAGCCTAGGTAATATCATTGAGAGGCAAGTTGCAATGTCTTAGAGTTCTTTGATGATCGGCCCATTTAATTCCTGAATATGATTTTGAAAGCAGCAATCAGTTATATCTGATGTTTTCTAATCACTGGCAACTTATGCCAAGGAACGAGTTGTGGCAAAGAAATTCTCAGCAGACCGGCTGGACTGAAGAGACATATATAGTTAAGTTTACAAAGAAAACAAAGAAAATCTGCAGAATTTTTGAATGAAACCTCAGCCTTTAACCTCAGAGGAGCTTTACGACAATCCAAGGATTATGTCATCAGTCAAGTCCCAACAGATTTATGATGAAGTAATTATTTTACTCTATTAGCTGTGTCCCTGGTGATGAGGATAGAGAGTTTATAATATAACATATTGAGCTAATTTCACCTAACAGGACAGCACAATCAAGACTTTATTCTTACTATACTGCATATTGTGTAGAGAGCATTTGCAGTAATAACATTTTTAGTCAGCTATATTGTATATTGAAAGTGTCTAGTTCAGCCATTGATATGTCTACTTGGTTATCTCTAATCCGAATTTAATGAAGCAAAGATACTATACGTTGTTTAGTTTTTTTGACTGGAAGTTTGGAACAACACATATGGTCCAAATATAGGACCAAAAGACTGAGAGGAGTCCTTTAAGACTGAGAGGGAAGGCCCTAGATAGCACAAATGGCTAGCTTCATGATTATATAAAGTATAACATGTACATGAATATTAATATTATTTTCTCAAAAAATATAGAGGATCTGTTTAGTTTTCCCAACAGCCACCTGTTTAATTTTTTAAGTCAGGAAAAACACACAAACATACATTCCCTTTTGCAAGTGTACCTTTATACATAATACATATTTTTTCAATAAAAAAACAATTTCAAACAATATGCACAAAAACTTAACACACTTCAAATTAGGCTAAAGTCACAAGGCATTTAAGCTGGAGCCTGCTTATTCCATGTTTTTGTGACATACATATTGGCTAGTTCAGAAGTTACTTTTGGTGAATCTATTACCATTCTATCCTGTGTTCTCATGAAGATTTTCATTGTTTTACCTTTGATAAATTAAATCAGATATGACAGACATTTCGCAAAGTGCTTTGTATGTGAACAGACAGTAATGCTTATAGAGGCTACCTTTTCATATAAGATACAATGATTGAGTTCTTAAAATATCACTAGAGATAAAAAACTGAATGGTATGTGGAACCCAGTAGTTTTTAGAGTAGAAGCTGCTGTATGATCATGATATCCCTGTAAGGTAAATCAGACATGGCTTATACTATTTATTTTCTAATATCAAAGGACAGACAGGCCCTATTGTTGTAAAATAATTGTAGGTGGTAAATTTTCTCCTTCACAGAAAATAATTATATTCAACAGTCGCAAAGTCCAATTTCTTTGTCTCCTTAACACTAGAATGTCTTAAATCAGCTTATGAATGTCATAGAGACAAAATATAAAAAAATATTTTCTTACGTTCACCGAATAGTAGTTTTATTTTGGAAAAAAAATTCCATCCTAAATTGTCTCAGATGTTTGAGTGGTTATAGATCAATAAAACATTTAGCAAAATGGAAAGTCCATGCCTTGGTTAAAAATACCTATCCTAGAACCCTCTATAAAAGGTTTATAAAACAAATAGATTTTCACCATCTTAAGATTTTTTGCCTTCTGCATTCAAAATGACTGCCAGGTTAGGGAAGATTGCATATTTAGTCTACGTCACTCATTAAAACAGGAATAACCTAACGTATTGTTAAATCAGTTTACAAAAATGTATCTGCTAAGAAAGCCCTTAGGTGTCATTGTTTATAATACAACTAATAAAACAAAAATATCTGAAATAAAGTTTTGGAGCATCTGCTCAGTAGATGAATTGGCCAGTGGGGATTGTTCCTGCCAGTGAGGCCATGGCCTGAATCGGACCTGTTTTACTCATCATGGACCAAGGGTAAGGGGTGGGTTCAGTTCACGAATATACACACCAACTACAATTCCTACAGCTAGGTGTTTCTAGGTCTATCAGACGTGTAGACTGAAGTTAGGCAGGGATTCATCAAGGCACGAATCATCAGCTGAACATGTGTCAAGAGAGCATGACACCAATAGTCTGTTAACTACACAGTGCAAGGTTGTTGATTAATTTGATTACAACAGACCAGGCTAGCTAGGATGACACAGCAGATAACTTAAAATAACAGACAATGAAGTTGCTGAGATACTTGTTTGTATGTGAAGCCTAAAGCAGTGCTGCTGGAATGCATGATTATTATAATAGCTTATTTACATTAGGGTTGAAATGCGATATGGGCATGAAATTGTAGGTCATGCTAGTAAGACACAAACGGTAGGCCCTGTAGGGTTGACTTATCAGACATCCATCTAAAACAGAACCTTATCTTTCTGTATTGTCTTTCTCAGCTGATATGTGGTCAGAAGACTTATCTCTGAGTACGGTGTCCATCTGTTTCTAATGATGCAACCGCCCCAATACACCCACAGAACCACAGCAACATCACTTCGGACAGGATCATGTTCAAAGGCCCGAGGCGGGCATGTTTTCCTCTGTTCGCTCGCAAGGGCGTCTTATACAAACACAACAGTCAGGTCCCTCAGTTTCTGTCCATGGGAGAAAGAGATGATCCTGCCTTTCCTGGACGGGTGTTGTGTGTTTGTGTTCCTGATGGCCTCATGATGAAAGAAGGCAGTGTGTTTTACCAATGCAGTGTGTGTTTGCTATAGTCAGGGAAGGCCCAGAACGTACATCAGAGCTTTTTGATAGTGATGGTTTCCCCTGGCTCTTATACCTGCCCCTATGGAAGCACTCTGTGGCCCAAAGAACATCCTATTCTTTTACTATTTCTGACCGTGGCTCATTCCTGCATATAGCTGGGCCATTTTGGACACATTGTTCCATCGCTGTTTCTCATTACCACAGACAACAGAAATGTGGCACATCAAAATGTGCTTCCAGACAGCTGGGTTTCAGACAGGCCTCCATATCCAGTATTCACATGGTTGTGGATTTATTCCTGCTTTTCTTGTAAAAGGTAATATTTCATGTAGTGCCTAGGTTCCACCTTGAACCCAAAATAGATTTACTTTAAACGAAAAGTTCTACCTTTTACAACAAGGTTCAACATGGAACACTGATATGTTTCCCAGGGGTGAAATTTTGAAATGAAATTCTGAACTGATTTTCAGGGTTTGTTGTCATGTAGTCCAGGCTGGTCACTAGTGTTTATTATTCTTTTGGTATCTTGATGAAATCTAGATGAAACCTAACTATATGTGTCCCTTATGGGCACAGGTCTAAAGTAGTGCACGTGTAGAGAATAGGGTTAGAAACACAGATTGTGTGTCAGAGCAAATCATAGACCTTCTGATAAAGAAGGGATCAGAGCCATATTTTTACTTATTGGAACTCAGTGTTTTGAAGAGATACATGAATTATTAGTGTAATATCTTTGGGCTAGTGCTTTGTCAGGCAATACAAAATATAATATGTTTTCAAACATCTCTCAAGGCTAAAGAGTAAATAAAGAAAGATTAGAATTTTTGACACAAATATCCCATAAAAACAAAACATTTTTGTCCTATCTTAGTTATCTTTTATGATTGTGGGGTTAAGGGGCTTGGGTATCAATTAATGACCAGTTGGATGGATTGGATAGCTCACAATATGTCTAAATCCCAAATGTCATCCTGTTTCCAAGTAAAAACACTACTTTTTAGCAGGGCACATTTGGTTTCCCAAATGTTCATTGTCAAAAGTACTCTAGTCTATATAGATAACAGGGGAACCTTAACAACAGATCCTTTTTGAGATGAATCACTAATTTGTGGTGATTTGGCCTGGTGGGGTTGTTTTATATGAGCAGTGCCTTCTTTAGTGCCTTCAGATGGTTCTGCCCTAAACTTGGGAGATGTCAGAACTTTGATGCCCTTCTGTGAAATAGAGGCTCAGACTAATGGTGAAAGGCATCAGCACTCAATAGGACCCATTAAAATGAGTGTAGGGAAGAGTTGACCATTTAGCAATGTGAAATCAATTGGTGCAAACAGGTTAATAACACTTAAAAGTTATTTTTTTTTAACTCTTTGATTTGACCAATGAGGCATGTTTTCCATTTGCACAGTGCTGCCTAGAGCATATAGTGTGGCTGTTAACAAAGTAGCTGTGTTCATATTTTCTTTAGCCTTTAACTGGGCCATTTTCTATAATTAGCGGCCACATGCGCTCTGGCTGTGTGTGTGTGTCTGTCTATATTATGTCAGTGTGTTGCTTGGCTGTGGTTTAGACTACGGGTGTGCAAACGTTTTGTCTCAAGGGCCACATTGGGAATTGGAAATTCAAAGGAGAGCTGCACACATTATATTTACCTTCCGAACTGTTTGTCAAATTTGATTTGGTGGCAAAAAAATTGCAGTGATAAAAAACGCATTGTCCATGATCATTTCTACTTATGTTCAATCTAATTTTAGACCAGCCGCAGTGCTGTAGAAATGGGGTTCTACCAGTAGAGCTGAGTAGGTCGAGGATACTGGTTTCACAACATTGACAGCTTTACTGTCTTTTTTACATAAACAAAGTAAAGTTGCAATGTTACAACTTGTTGCAGATGGGAGGAAAAAATACTTGTTTGATGTAAATAATATAATGTAATTTGGGACTGACTGATGTGATGGAAGATGATTTGAAGTTGCCTGCAATTATTGACATCTTCTCAAACACGGTAATTCGCCATCATTTGTAAGGCAGAATCAATCAGTGGGTCTTCCATTTAAACTCATCGACTTCGTAGTTTAACTGGTAATAAACATGGTACTTTTCATTGAACAAGTGCTGTTGCTGATGATAGTAGACAGTTTTTCTGATTCTGTTCATGCTTTATGCTTATGCCAGACCTCGTACGTCACCACACATTCAACTCCAATACACACCGAGGCAAGACATCGTCTTTACAAAAGTGTCCCATGTACCCATGGAAGGGGATATGCGAAAATTTACATTTTTATGTAAAACTATGAAAAAAATGTATCACCCACGCAAATTTGGCAACAAGTCGCATTCATCTAAACGAAACCCTTTTAGACCATCGGCCTCTTTAGTACTGAACTCTGCAGCGATGTGTTGCCAGATAAACTTATTTTCTTCTCTCCCTTAAGCTGGCTCCAAACGGGCCTGTTTTCTGTATTCCCACCTGGCGTGTTTCCCTGGCAGCAGCAGAGCAAAGTTGTTCCCTCTCTGTTCTCTCCCCCTGCTCTACAAGGGAGAAACATATTTGATCTGCTAGGTAGCTCTTTGTCTGGCTAGTAGAACCAAATGCCTTAAACCTTATCCCTCGCCAGTCTGCCATTGGGGGAAACCAGAAGTGTTTTTCACATACCGTTATGTATTTAATAGAGGATTTAATAGAAGAAACATTGTTAGAGCTATGAAGCCATGGTACTATGCAGAGTTAGTGCGTGGTTTGTGACTTTGTGTTTGGCTTAATCTGGCATCATACAATGAGAGCTACAGTAGGGCTGTATGACCCAGGCTGGTGGCAGGGTCTGTTGGATCCATTAGGCTCCAGCCGCACCTCACACACACACACACACACACACCCTCAGATCTTTACATGCACACACTCACACACACAAAAGCCCAAACAAAAACCAGAACCTTATATCTTTCTGCTGTGGCATTCGAACAAAGATCCCTGCCTCCTTGAAAAAGTAACTCTGCCATAAAGAAAAACATTATTGCTCAAAATTGCAACAATGTCGGCAGTGCAATGCAAATCTCAGTGTATGTAGGTTATTTTCTATTAAGATAATTGTACCTTATATATGGAGCTGCCCCAGACTTTGCTATTAGTGATGAACGATCCCCTTTATCCTGTCCAATTATTGTTTAGGCTGGTTTTTGATCTGGGCCTTTAACATTAGCCCTGTGTCCCAATGGCACCCTATTCTCTAAATTAAAACAAATAACTAAATGAAAGTTAAATATTCATGGGTTGTATTTAATCAATAAACAAATGAACTTTAATTGCAACTTCAATTGCTAATGAAGATATTGCCTAAAGTACATGGCTGTAGCTAAATAATACAAATCAGTTTCTGTTTTAAATATGTTTTTACTGAGTACATAAACAGATGGGCAGAACACAAATATGTCTAGAAAGAGTGCTGAGTCATCAACTTTTTTGTAAACCAATGGAAATGTAAACGGAAGTGTGCTAAACAAACATAAGAACAAAAGAAAAACAAATGTATGCGAACAGAGTTCCTGATTACTGTTCTCCCCCAGCATGACATGACCCTCCTTTACCCTCCATTCCCACCCCAGAGGTGTGTGGAATGACCTTCAGATTTATACACCCGGTTTGGTATCTAACATCAGCTAGCAATATCTGTTTGATATTGAGGGTTCACTGAATTACAGCTAGCTATCTGTTTAACAATGAGGGGTTCACTAAATTACAGCTAGCTATCTGTTTAACACTGAGGCGTTCACTAAATGTCCGCTAGCTATCTGTTTAACATTGAGGGGTTTACTGAATTACAGCAAGAGCTATCTGTTTAACATTGAGGGGTTTACTGAATTACAGCTAGCTATCTGTTTAACATTGAGGGGTTAACTGAAATACAGCTTGCTAAAGTTAACATTGCTAGCTATTTTAGACTAACCATTTAATGACATTGCAATATATGTAAAAATCATTTGATTACATGCTACTGAGGGCATTATGATGGCAAAGCTATTTTGTACAACATTTTTGTCTACTTTAGCAATGTCATTGTATTTCCCAAACCTATTTCCAAGACCCAAAAATGTAATTTAGACAAGAGTGATAAGCCCTCATGCATTTGGCCATCTTGGCTGCAGCATCTGTAAAATGTTGATAACAATAGCAGCAATGCCACCGAGTGACAGAAGAGCAAGATGTATCCATAATCATCCCAGACAGGATAGATAATCACAGAATAGTGAAGCAGAGATAATCAAATACAGTATAGGAAATAAATCAATGAATTACTTCATAACTCTGGCCCGACTGTAGATGTTTCACATCTTCCTCTGTGTGTACAGTTTTGGTAAGAAGGCTTACAATCACGACAGACAGAAATTTGCCTTGAAATTCCATCTAGTGAAGGCTGGCTTCCAGCACCCATGATTACCATGCCGCAGAGCAAAGACAGAGGAGGAGAGGAGGTGTTAGGCCGGCTTGCAAGGAGCGTTGCTCTCTGCTTATCCGGTTCTCCTCAGGCAATGCATTCTTTGTTCTGTTCCCTTACTCACTTTCACCACTGCACACACTCAAGGACACATTCAGACATTCGGAAACGCCGTCCTAACCCTAACCCTTGCCGTCCTAGCCCTAACCCTAACCCTTGCCGTCCTAGCCCTAACCCTAACCCTTGCCGTCCTAGCCCTAACCCTAACCCTTGCATATTTTCTAGCATGGTTGGGTACTGGATCTAGGTGTCTGTTAGGTGGGCGGTTATATTCCCTTTCTGTTTACAAGTTGCCAGTTTACCTGAAAAGTTAAATGTATTTAAACGAATCCACTGGACATAAAAAAAAAATGTTTTTTGTGAGTGAGACAGCCAATGTTAACTTGCATGTCAGAAACACATTTAGTGGTTTTGACTACTCAGCAGATGGTGACGGCCATGAAGCCCACAGAACTCCATAGTGTCTCTTACTCCAAATGGCACATCATCAACCGCTGTGAGAGTCCCAGTCAAAGCAATGCCATCTGTAATGTATAAGCGTGGTGTCACCCAAGTGGCACCCTAAACGGCTCCCGGGTGGAGGAGAATGAGGCAACTTCAGAGCTCCACAAAAGAAGACTTTATTAACACATTTGCTCATAGCTAATTGTAGTGGTACTGTCCAATAATAGAAAGAACAGCAACAAGGGGAGGACATATTCCACTTGCGTGTATGTCACAAAGCAATAAACACAGAGGCAACGTGTTACAGACATAAATAGATGGTCTGACAGTAAGTAGTGAGGGTTGTTAGTGTGCACTAAGATGACTGCTGTTCATTGTCTAACCCTACGGTGTGATATGGCTCCTGGCAACCAAGACCACTAGCAACCAAACGGTATGGCCAGAAGTGTGAAAGGCTAATGTGCAAAGTTTTCTACACCTGGCCTGTTAGACTCTAGCGGGAATTGAGACCTTACTACAGCAGTTCAAATGTCACAGATATGTCCCTGAGGAGTGCATTTGTAACAAGTTCACTACCTAGGCAATAGACTGCCACTTGGGAAATAGATGGTGTAATTGCTTATTCTCTTTTCTAAAACTTTATAGAGCATGTTTTTGTGTCAGGATTGGCCTCATTCTCGCTGTTACACTCTGTTATTGTTCAAATGTATTGCTCTATAGACTGTTTTGTCTAAAAGCATTGCAGAGTTTCAGAGAGACTTTGGGCTTATACTTGCAGATGTCTTCCTGAAAAGTTAATTTTCTTATCAAATGCATTTCTAGCCTCTACAACTGTCTTTAGTACATGTTTGTAAGTAATGACTTTCAACCCTTTGTTGGTTGCCCCTTTTACCTCCCAAAGGCTTTATTTAACAACATTGATTTAAAGTACTATTTCTTTTTATTCCATACAGAACAACTACAGAATTAGCTACTGAGTCCTATTAAAAGGTTAGACCTATCACAGGCACTAAAGTCAATAGTGGAAATGTGCTCTGAATGACCACGAAATATATGGACACAGAATCACTTGTGCCTAATGAAATATAGCCCCAAAGACATTTTTATCTATATACTTTTTTCATTCCCATTTCCACCTCCTTTTCTCCTTTCACATGTTTTTGTGGAGGCTTAGAGCAAGCATTTGGGAGAGTTTTCGGCAAGCCTTGCTACCAGGCATTGCTTGAAGACATTCAGCTGTGTTCCCCAGTGCTTGCCCAACCATGAAGAGATGCACAATCATTGACCTCACCATCTCAGAACATTGAGACTTGGAAATCCCTGCAACTTCCCACCGGTCAGTTAGTGCCTACATGAAATAGCTCCTTGTAGACCCCTGCCTATCTAGCAGGCAAACACTTCCTTTCTGACATAATTACCTGATTTGTCAAATGTATAATTTATGAAAGGCAGCTGACCGACATTTCAGAAGTTTCACGAACCATTTTAAGGTCTTACATCAATATATCACAGAGGAAAGGCTGAAGTTTTATGCTTCCAAAACAGCACCTGTCTCCACTTCGCTTCCATTCTCTTTTAGGATGAGGGAGATTTACGCCTCTCAAAACAAGTGGATAAAATAATGTGTTTTTCCGCACTGACTGTATAACACAGAGTCACTTTTTTGGTTACTGGACAGCATCCTAAATGGCATCTATTCTATTCAGTGCAGTACATTTGCCTTGGGCCAGTAGGATGCCACTAAAGATATAGGGTGCCATTTAGGAGGCAGGCCTGGTTTACTCCCCACACATTGAGCTGGAGGAGGACATTCCTCAAGGTAACACCCCTTCATAAATATGGGCTCAGGGACCACTCAATATTCTGTCAAGTCCCATAACCTCCTCTTGATCTGTTTCCATACACACACAGTCTAGTCCTGGATTTACACAGTCACAGTGGCTCTACAGGCTAGTGTTACAGTTCAGACAACCCGACAGCAGTTGACCCAGTATCTTTCACCGATTATACAGTGGTTTGTTTCGGTTATGGGTGCTTTATGGCAGAAAAAACTTTCAGACATTATAAACGGGATGTTTTGAACGCTGAATGCTGATTGACTACGATATGTGGTATCTGAAACCGTATGCCAAGGCTATTCATTTTTTTCCCCCTACTTGTGTTGGTAACCGGTTTATAGGGCACCTTAGGAGTGTGTAGTACCACAACCTCTTCTCTGGTCTTATTGCTTAATTAGGACTGAATGTGCAAACCATAAAGAGTCTCCCTCTGTGGTTCTACAGAACTCCATGGCACACTTCAAATACTATATGAAATCATTTGAAATTAATGTTCTTTACATGACTGAGCTTGGCTCACTTAATATACCAATATAATAGTCCCAGAACTGCAAACGACGCCCATCTGTCACTCAAGGCAGGCTAGAGCAAACGCTAAATAGAGTTAGAACCCAACTTGTTTGTCCAATGGTCTGGGCTGTTTCGTAGTAAGGGGAGGGTTCTCTGTTATGACCCAGGAACAAGGTGTTGATTTATTAGGTGAGTGTAATGAGGGATGAAAACAACGTGTTATTAGGGATCTATTGTATGCACTGTGCTTGGGACCACAGCCTGGACAGCGTATGGAAACACTGACCATTAGGCTTTTTCCTTCAGTTTTCCACAGCTCACCCAATGGATGGAAAAACCTGCCCTCTTTTTGATATGCCAATAAAAATAATTCAAATGCTTTCACTTTTAGAGTATTGGGGTGTGCAAAAGTTGGTTTGTTGTTGTATTCATGTTCTTGCCAAGTAATTATCTTCTGTTGTTTTTGTGTGCCCTCGTTTTATATGTGTAATCCCAGCCCCAGTCCCCACTAGAGGCCTTTTGCTTCCCAACAGGCTGTCATTTTAAATACGTATTTGGAATTTGGCAGCATATCACCCATTACCCCTCAGTAGACTGTTGACGATGGGCATGGTGGATAGGTATGTGAGCCAATAGACATTAGCTGCAGACCTTATTTCTCAGGCAACTCATCTCTCTGGATTGGTTAAATAGAATGATACGAGGCATCAAAGCCACAATCATCTTTTAAAAAAAATATATGCCTAAATATATGGACACAGAATCACTTGCGACTAATGAAATATATGTAAGTTACATATACTTCTACATGCATTTGTACTTCTTGATATATATATATATATATTCCCATTTTTAGCAAATTTCTTTGGGCAGGTTTACAGCAAGCATTTTGGAGAGTTTTCAGCAAGCTTTGCTAGCCAAGGCATCGCTTGAGGCCATTCAGCTCTGTTTCCCAACGATGAAGAGACGTGGGTCAGTGTGTGAAGGCACACTCATTCACCTCACCATCTCAGAACATTGAAACTTGGAAATCCCTGCTAGAAATTCCACCCCCTTCCTCAACCAATGCTAGCCAATGTGCATCGCACATGCGACTTCCCAGTGTACCACCCTAAACTATGGCTGTCAGATAGTGTCTATATGAAATAGCTCTTTATAGTCTTAGCGGCTTGGTTAGACTACCTAACAGATGAGGTCTGCAGCTGGAGCCCTCTCGTTTAATCCACAAACTCCCACTCAGAGCATTGTGTATCTAATCCCACTGCTAAGGACAATTTGTTGATAATCCATTTCCAAACCCTAAACATTATCACAAACATGTTTTCTGAGGAAAGAACTGAGGTTTTTGGCTTAATTCTTTTGAAACACATATTCCAGGCCTTGATTGTAAAGGTTTGTTGAAAAATGTATGAGGTTGAATTTTCTGTCAGAAATCTACCTGGTATTAATGGTTAATCTCTGCTATAGATTTTTTTGATATGGAGGCACATTTTGATGAAGACAGTCTTATCCACTGTTGCAGCTAGTACACTTATGGAGTGTAAACTGTTGAAGAGCCACTCAAGCAATATTTTTTTTTTGGTTCTGATATACAGCATGGATTGTTAGGAAGGATGATTAGTACATGACACTTTCTAACATGTCCGTGTCTGTGTCCTTGTCAGGTTTAGAAGGAACCCATCAGAATGAACACCAAGGCCAAGGATTTTGGGCGATCTGTGTCGAGTCCGCTGAAGGGTGATGGTCAATGGAGTCGAGTGTTCCTGCTGCTGACGTACATCCTCCTGGAACTGATTACTGTCCATTCCTCCGCCGTCCTGGGGACCCTAGAGCTCCAGCTAGATGAGGAACAACCTGCTGGGACCATAGTGGGGGACATTAGTGCTGGGTTACCACCTGGTGTCACTGCAAGTCTCTATTTCATATCAGACCATGAGGGCACAGGGGTTGGAAGTGACCTGGATATTGATGAGAGCACGGGCATCATCAAGACAGCCAAGGTGCTGGACTGTGAGCTGAGGGACCGCTACAACTTCATTGCGGTCACAATGACAGGTGTGACAGTTGAAGTGACCATCATAGTAAACGACATCAATGACCACACTCCGACCTTCTCCCGGAGGAGGGCTGCATTTAAGATCCCGGAGATGACTGCGGTGGGAACTCGGTTCCCCATTGAGCCTGCTGTAGACAGGGACAAGGGCCAGCTGACTACCCAGGGATACCTCATCAAAGACGGGAACCTCGGCCAGGCTTTCCTCTTGGAGACCCGGAGAGGATCCAACCAAGTCCTGTATCTGGACTTGGTGGTCAACGCCCTTCTAGACACCGAGACCAGATCGTCCTACACTTTGACCCTTGAGGCGTTTGATGGAGGTTCACCGAAGAAGACCGGTCAGATGGTGGTAGATGTGACTATTCAGGACATAAATGATAACGCTCCAGTCTTCAACCAGAGTCGCTACCACGCCATCATCTCAGAGAACCTGCAGCAGGGTAGCAACATCCTCCAGGTCTTTGCTTCCGATGCCGACCAGGGAGACAATGGACTGGTTCTGTATGAGATCAACCGCAGGCAGAGCGACCCTGAACACTACTTCGTCATTGACCCTCGTACCGGCATTATCACTCTCAATAAGCCTCTGGATTTTGAGATGCGGAGGGTCCACGAGCTTGTGGTTCAAGCAAGGGATAATGCCACTCAGCCTGAGGTAACCAATGCCTTCGTCACGATTCATGTCCGCGACTACAACGACAACCAGCCCACCATGACCATCATCTTCCTTAGCGAAGACGGCTCCCCACGGATCTCCGAGGGCGCCCAGCCTGGCCAATATGTCGCCCGCATCTCAGTTACCGACCCCGACTATGGAGAGTATGCCAATGTTAATGTCTCCTTGGAAGGAGGAGACGGGAAATTTGCACTTACCACCAAGGATAACATCATCTACCTGATTTGTGTGGACAAGATCCTAGACAGAGAAGAGAGGGACACTTACGAACTCAGAGTGATGGCCACAGATGCAGGCACCCCTCCTCTAAGAGCAGAATCCTCCTTCACGATACAAGTCATTGACGAGAATGACAACCCTCCCCTGTTTGACCAGCTAGAGTACAGACAGTTCATACCGGAGGTGGTGTTCCCAGGGAGTTTTGTGTTGCAGGTCACAGCCAGAGACAAAGACCAGGGGCCCAATGGAGAAATCACATACAGTCTCCTCTTTGATGGACTGGCCGGGAAAGAGGAAAATCATGCCCAATGGTTCACAATAGACCCAGTAACAGGGATCATCACCACACTCTCCCAACTGGATTACGAATTGCACCCCAGGCCGAGTGTGACGGTGGTGGCTACAGATGGAGGGAGACCTCCCCTATCCTCTACTGCTCTGGTCCATGTGGTACTGCAGGATATTAATGACAACGAACCTGTGTTCGGGAGCAACTTTTACAACGTGTCTATCAAGGAGAACACACCTGCTGGGACCTGCATCTTGCAGGTAGGTCTAATGTTATTTTGTTGACTGGTACATTTCGCATTTAGAATTCTTCAATTTATTTCTGACTACTACAAATATTGTCATTTCTTAAGTATATTCTAATATCTGCAAGCTGCAAATTGTCTTGTATATGGATAGGGAAAGACAAATCAAGATGGCATTCTAAAGAGAACTATCCGTGATGGTTGTATTTGTGTATGAATACCTTAACTCATTTAAAACTGATATGATGATGAAATTATATAAAGGAGAAATATCGCAAAGGTACATATTAAAACAAATTTGGTGGATTGGACTGCTTTATTTGCTACCATTATCTGACGTTTTAATATGTGAGCTGTTTACATTGGACTGTAATGGCTTTGGGTTTAAGAGAGACAATGGAGGTCACATACTGCATTTTACGTTTATCAAAATGTGTTCCATAGCCCATTGTGTGGATTTTGAATGCATGCTAAGTGATACGTTTCCTAGTGTATACAGAGCTGGATGATCTATTTTCCTCTGGCTATCCTCTTGTTCAACTCTACAATTTCTCCAAGATAACCCATCATATACAGCCATCTGACAGCTTGCTCTTTTTCATTTATCTAATTCAACTGCAGGGAAATAGTTACTTAAATAACAATATATTGGACTACTTGAGTGTGAGGGTTAAAAGAGGTACGGTAGAGAGCAAAAACCAACATTGAAAAACCACATGTTGGACAAATTTGCAACATGTCTTACAGATTCCGCTGCATGGTCAGAACCATGATTATGCCTCATTAGGAGGCATTGTTTTTTCTTATTACTTTTGCATCTGTTATTAGAATAATATCATCAGGGTAGATTTTGTTTCTGAGGTTCTCTGAGACTTCAAAGCTGCTGCTATAGCAATCAGACACTTGGTCACACAAGAGTTATGCAGGTGCAGAGAAGCAACTATTTATGTCAGAGTTCATTAAATTCACATAGAGTCTGTGTAGATAAGATGGGGTTAAGAAAAGGGGGTTGCACTTTTTTGGGTGTCAATGCCAATGTCCATCTGCAGGCCTTCTATAGAGAGTATACAAACAATACTAACTTTATGGTAAGGGTTAAGGTTAGGATTAAGATAAATGATAAGGTTAGGGTTAGTAAACAATTAATTAAAAGTTCACTGATACTCCGTTCTGAACCTGGGATCGGATGTGTTATGACTGGAGCTGGGGTTTGAGAATGAGTTAGCCTGTCCAGGATTTGGATGATCTCTGACGGGCCGACCAAGAGCTCTGCAGACTTGTACATTGGTCCCAGTGACTGCCCCAGGAAGAGGAAATGGTGAGGGGAAGGAGGGAGATTGTGGCGGGGAGGTGGAGGCAGGGAGGGGGAGAGGGAGGCAGGGACGTGTTAGACTACAGCGCTACAGCGCTTTTAAAGTACTTTTACTCATCCAAATGCTCAGACTGAAATCAGATTGCGGCCCCGATCTAGTTGATATTTCAATGTTTCGGTTGTTAGGTTAGTTTTGGTTGACTGACATTTTATAGTTTGGCAATTAAAATGATATATTGTTTCCAGAGACCTCGGTCTGATTCGTGCCTGTGTTATTGAGTTATTCATTATCGAGGCCTCTAGGGACAATCAGACTATCACTCCAGTCTAGTCTAGACTCTCAAGTTATAGTGTTGCAACAGGTTTTGTTACTGTCAATCACTCTGTCGAGTGTGATACTGAATTATTCATTTTATTATGTAATACATAATTAAATGGACGACCATTTGATAGGCTACCTGTCAAAATAGCTTGTCTATGTGCAGATGTTTTGTTTTGACTAGCCATCAGCATTGCATGCAATGGATGTTTATATACAGGTTAAACCTGAAAGCCTGTTTTATTTTCCCCATATGAATATTATACATATAAATATGGTTCAAGCAGTCTACAACAAATGTATCTTTGCCATAACGATAATTGTTTCTATAATGTAATGGACTCTTCATACTTGCCATCATACTGTATTATTTTATAGGGGATATTATATGTTCAGCCAGCTATAAGCGCTGCCTCCAGTGCAATTTATTTGACATTCAGTTGACACAAAAATATCTGGATGTCATCGATTTCCTGTCCCTCATTATACGTTTTTATAGGTTTTCTTGTTAAGTAATAGTCTGTGTTTTATAAATTTTTTTTGTAGAAGAGAAACATGGCTAGAGTAGCTTACTCCATAATGCAGCTGCGAAATGTACCAAAAGTCTGTGATTTTAAATCTGGAAATTATGTCATTTGTCACCACCAAGACCTTACCCTACACCCAACCCATCCCCCAACATCTCCAACACACACAACACACCTTGCCATGAGAATCCAGAAGACCAGCAGACCACACATCCCTCCGATTTGAATGTATACTGCTCTGCCTGCCTGGGTAGGAACTGCTGCCCTCATGCTCCCAGCATGCAAGACTTCTTCCAAGTCAGCCTCTCGCTAGTATGTCTATCTACAGCGAGGGTGTTCAACTCCGTTCCTGACTTTGTTTTTACCTGATACTTAATTGCGCTCACCTGGAGTTCCAGGTCTGAATCGGTCCCAGATGTAGGGGAGAATAAAAACAGGACCAGGACCATAGTTGAATGTCCTCCATGTACAGTATATATGTCTGTGGGTGTCAGCTATAGCCTGGGGCTAACTCAGCCTCAAACCATAGATAGAAGTAAGGACACTGACATTGTAACAACTAGCAACTATTACACACAGACATAAATATATATGAAGACATTTCCCAACCTCTGCTCGGTACACCTCGGCATCTGGTTGTAGTCCTGAACTACAGTTGCTCACCTCAATCAGGTGGTCAATGGATTGATAATTCGATGACACGTTTATTAAGGTGTGCTTGCTTTGAAATATAATATATGGAGTGGCTTCGGTCACCGAGGGGTACTGAGAACAACTGCATTAAGAGTGTTTTGTCAGGTTTTTTGAATTGCTCAGATGAAGGGTTTAATTAGCGCCTGAATGAAGAACCTACAGTAAACTCACACCACAGTTAGATTAAAGTGTTGCTGATGGAGCCATCCAAGAGGTACTGTTTTGTAAGCTCAGCTTTTTGGAGCGCTGTCAAGGAGGTGGGTCACTTGTGTTTTGATGCACAAGTCCCAGATTCAACAACTCTTTGGGGGGACTAGCAGGGTGACGTCCAAAATGTGTGTGTATGTATGTGGGTGTGTGTGTGTATGTGTGTGTGTGTGTGTATGTGAGTGTGTGTATGTGTGTGTGTGTGTATGTATGCGGGTGTGTGTATGTGTGTGTGGTTTCGATACCTCTTTGGCCTGTCTTCATACTGCCTGGCGCCTGTTGAAGTGTGCTTGGCATGCTATGTAGGCCAGACGGCTGACTACCAACTGACTGCCTTTTCATCCCCACACAAGACATTTCTACCGCCACTTTTTCCACACACTCGATACTGTCCCGCAGACATTACAATAGGCGTATTGTGATCATAAGTCCAGCATTTTGCCACGGATAAAGTTTAACTTTCCCTTCCCTCCACATCTCTCTAACAGCAGTTCATGATTAGTCAAAAAACACTTTGGCATCACTTCTCTCCCTCTTTTGCTCCCTCACTCTCCCTCTCTCGTTCTCTCTCGATCTCTACCTCTCTCTCTGTCTAAATTAGGTTGTCACTGAATCTCTACGTCAATTGCTGCTGTAGAGGAATACTTTTATAGTTATAATTAGGTGTCGGGCAAAAAAATCATGAATGAATGAAAATAATAGTTTTCCACCTCAGTAGAGTGACATGCCTTAAACCTATTAACAGCCATCAATCCGGTAATGTAATAGGTCAGATCTATAGGGGGGAAAAAGGTTGTCTCATTGAGGGGAAATAAGGAATGACACAAGGAATAACATGTTAGAAAACTAAGAACTGCATTCTTGACTGGATTTTGTCATATACTTCTCATGCCCTTTACTTTAAACGGTTTGTTTCACAAGTTGAACGACATTTCGTGCACTAATGATGCTCTTTGCAAACAAAATACATTGAATAGGGGGCAGAGTTCCATTTGGAATGCGCACTATGGGCTCTAAATATTAATCGATTAGGGGACCACTTGATGTAGACCAAGCCTTCTCTTTCTCACTCAAGTTATCTGTTTGCAGTCAGCTGTCATGTGTTTAAAGGATTGAAAGAGAATTTCTTTATATAATGGGCTTTTCGTGTGTATTCATAACTGTGATTTTTCTGATCATTTAGTCTGTATAGTCTTTTGGAAAACAGTAAACATTCTGTCCCCAGCATAGGATCCACTGTCCCCTTGAGCAAATTAGTGTAATTTTGTCAATGCAGTATTTATGTGAGAAAATACATAATCGTGGCAGCGGTGGTCTTGGTGTCTGAGATATGGTGTGGGTTAGCTACAATCATTTCCCTCAACATGTGTACCAAATAAAAAGATAAACATATGCTTGTTGTAATGTTACAATTAGGTCTCTCTCGGTCTCTAACTCTTTGTCTCGGAGGTAGGAATCAGCCCTATGTCTTTGTGGGGTTAGGGTTAAGGTTTTGTGGGGTTAGGGTTGAGGCTTTGGGGGGTTAGGGTTGAGGTTTTGGGGAGTTGGGGTTGAGGCTTTGGGGGGTTGGGGTTGAGGCTTTGGGGGGTTGGGGTGGAGACTTTGGGAGGTTAGGGTTGAGGTTTTGGGGGGTTGGGGTTGAGGCTTTGGGGGGCTGGATGTGGCTCCGGCGGTAAGACGAGAAGGGGTCCCCTGGCAGCGTGAGAGGAAATGAGGCCCAATGAGCGCCAATCGCTGGCACCGTGAGCAGAGGTGACACGGGCAGGGGGGCTTCCTTGTCTGTCTTTCCTCCGGCCTCCCTCCTTCATTCTTTTCATCCGTGCATCCGTCCCTCTCTCCCAAACGTTCTCCATCCTCTCTCGCTCTGTCGCCCGCATCACTCCTTCCCTGTCTGTTTCACCTCCACCCTCCCTCTGTCACTCCGTTGCGATCCATATCTGATCTTACTTCAGAGCTCATTAGTTGGGTGTGAGGCCAGACTAGACCCCGCTCGCCCGTCCCCTCCCGAACAGAATGGAGTGTCTGTCATCACTGGAGCCCCCCCCCCCCCCCCCCCCCCCCCCCCCCCCCCCCCCGTCAACCCACTGGCAACCTGAGAAGACCACTGATTACTGGGAGAGAAAAAGAAAAACATTTTGGCATTTTGTCTTTTGGATTGGCGCTGGGCTGAGTCAAATGTGTCCATTTATCAGTTTCCTCTGCAGCCAGAAAGGTTTCCTGTCTGAGGAACGTTGGCACACATCCGTTGTTTAGAGTCACAGCGAACGAACACAGGCCTCCCCTCATCAGGGCCGGCTGGCATCACGTACTGTACGTTATATCAGTTCTTATTGGCGTGCTTTTATAGACACTCGTAGATATTTCCGGGAACAATAGCAAGCCCTACGTTGTTATGATTTGTTGCGTTGAAGATCTTTCATGAGCACATTCGGTTCAGGAAAATTCTGTTCGGGGAGTGTCCCTCATTCCACTGGACCTTGAGCTGTGCTGACTTGTGTTCAGCGGAGGATATAAGATATAAGAGAGACGAGAGCTGTGCCAACAGGAGAAGACGTGAGTAAAGGAGGTGAGTAGTGACTCAGTGAGTCTGCCGACATACAAAAGGAGAGCATACATTATGAGATGCACCAGAGCTCAGCCTCTCAATTGCTGTACTGTTTCTTACTGTGTCTTTCTCTCGAAGCCACCCATATATGATGGTTGGATCTGGACCACAGAAACCTAAATGGTACCCTATTCTTCAGGGTGCCACACTAGGGGCCCAATGGCTTTAGTAGTGAGGTATATTATATCAAGTAGGGTGCCATTTGTCAACAGCCCTGATGTTTGGATCCGGATCCCAGAACCAGGACCCTCCCTGATGGTTGAACCAGACTGCAGTGCCCCGGTGCCAGCCGGCCCTATAAGGTTCATTAGGTCCAGCCTTCCCGACCATATGGCCCAGTAGGCTCAGATGAATCTCTTTGTCTGCCCTGATTTAATTCAGTCGAAGCTTCTTGTTTCTCATCAGTCTACAGACGCCTTTATTCAACGACATGTCTCTGTTCCTAAGTATTTGAACTTGTGGTTCAACGCTCTGCACCCACAGACTTCGATTTCTCAGTCACATTTCTTAAGCTGGGACAAAAGACCAGCTGGGTTTAGTCTCCAGCCAACAAGGACTTTGTCCCAAATTGAACACTGTCTCCTAAGTAGTGCCCTTCTTTATCTAGAACAGAAAGGGGGCCTTGCCGGGCACTGCCTGGGAGGTTGATACGCTGCAACACAAACAGAAGAAAGGCTGCACCAGCAGTCAAGCAAACCAAAGCAATCGTGTCCAATGCAATGAATTGGAGAACTTCAATTAAACACCTGGACACTGACACTCGCCCCGGTCCTCATGTCCGTTTACTCTTACTTCTCTCTGTAACGGACTGGATTCATGTTTGACATAGAGTTTGAGATGACCTCCGCAGGACACTGATCACATTTTATTCTACTATTAAATAAATATACCCAAGGGAAGTGAAATGACCAGTTTAGGCTGATATTTGTAATCATGAATTATTGAATTAGTTGCCCAGCAGCTGTTTCTGTAGGTAGTCAAACTGATAGTTAGGTGTTGAAGACATGAAGATATTTACTGGAAGCAGAAATTCAATTTGTTGGGACCACGACACACTATAGCCTTGAATAAAAATGTTCCTGCATGACAATTAATGAACATTTAATATCATAGGAAATTGTCTAAGGCACTCTCGCATTGTTACACTAAGATGGGGGCAATTGTAAAAGATGCTTTATTGTCAATGTCCTTTCTGTCTATGAGGCTGGTTTGAGACTAGCTTTGCCCCAGACTATAGCTGACACTCACGCACATACACACACAAACACATGCACATACACACACAAACACACACACACATGCTTACTTGCTTAAACAGAGAGACTAAATTTGCTTAGATTTTTTTTTTTACTAATCCAAAATCTAACCATAACCTTAAACCTAACATTAAGCCCTACCTTCACCGTAAACGTTACTCTTGAAGCATCTACCATAATCCATAAACCCTAACCCCAAGTGCAAATGTTGCCCTAAACCAACCACTTAAGCAAAACATTTAACAGGGGCAGGGAAAATGTATCACCGTTTTCTGATTCCACCTCAGTTTGGGGATGTTGTGTCCTCGTTATGTAGTTGTGTCAGAATCTCATACACACGTGCAATCACAAACACACACACGGGCTATTTTCCTTTGGAACTGCCGTCCTGCCCTGTGGTCTCTGCCTGTGTGGTTTCACACATATTTACAGGGAAGAGGGCAAAATTGCAGGAAACCGGGATGTACTACTTAATGTGTTCGCAAATATAATACTTCCTTGAGCGCTTTACTCCTGGGCCAAGTGGAGTGGTTGGAGCAGGGCATTGGAAGGAACATAAACACGGATGTACATCTGGACGATGTGTGTGTGTTTTCAGGTCCCTCAAGAGACAGATGAGTGCATTTTATGGTGCTCAGACATCCATCAGGTCTATTCAGACTGGCCAAACTTACACGAAGAGGAAACATTTGTGGTAAAATGTTTAATGTTCTATGTCTGTGAACAAGAGCATTTAAAGCTAGATTACATTGTTCATTATCAGCACAACCCCATAGGTATGAGATGAGAAAGAACAGAAAGGTTGGAGGATTGTTTCCCAGTGTTGTTGGACCTGCATATTTTGTGCAGTTTGATGTTGAATCATCTATACACACACTACCTATTCATTACAAGGTCCTTGGATGGCCAGACTGGGCTTTAACAGTTCTACGTTATAAGTTAAATATACAGGTCTTTGCAGTGACTACCATTTTGTTTTTACGCTGTAGGATGTTAGATTTACAGTTTTGAGGGGTGTAGGGGTGAGGGTTGGGATGCCAAGGGTATGCTGGAGCAGAGAGATTTCCTGTTCACATCCGAAGGAGAAGGAGGACAACACGTCTGTCGGTCTGGCGGAGCTGATCTCCTCACACTACTGCCAAATGTCTGCAGAAGGGTGTTAGCATACTGTAGGCTGTGGAAGAGACGGGAGAGATTAAGCTGCTAGGTGTCCCCAGAGGGACAGTCAGCTGCTGGCAAACTGGACACAATCTCAGTCAACGGCTGGATCCAGCTATGGAAACTTCCTCTGTCTGCTGTCTACTCTGTCTGTTATGTCTGCAGTGTCTGTTATGTCTACGCTGTCTGTTATCTCTGCAGCGTCTGTTATGTCTTCTGGGTCTGCTGAGTCTTCTGTCTGCTGTGTCTGTCTTCTGTCTGTTGTGTCTGTCTTCTGTGTGGGGTAAAAGGATCTATTCCCTTTCCGGTTAACTTTCCTTGTTATCTGTCTTGCGGTTCCTTTTTCCACACACCGTAATGTGTTTCTCCACCCCTCCTCCCTGGAGTTGCGTTACCAGATCCCACCTCAAGTGTTTCGCCAGCGCTCCTCTTCACCTTCCCCAACAAGGGGATGTTCCACATTTGGACTGTGCCACTGCGTTTGGTTGAACAGATAAATTCCCATGACATGTTTTCCCTTTTCTTCAAGACAATTACCTGTTCGGTGGATCCGGGTCTCGATGTTTCTTAGAACGCCGGCTACGTCAGTGTACTCCAGAGTAGTGAGCTGTGCAGAGAAGCAGTCCAGACGGCCAGCTGCTGGCCCAGGATAGTGAGCTCTGGCTGGGGAGTGGACATCGCACCCCCTGAGCCCCAGCCAATCTTAGAGGCGGATTAACCAATTAAAAGACCCCGGGTTGGGGACAGGGTGTAAATGACCACAGAGTGAGGTCAGACTGCAGGTGTGACCATGAGTGAACTTTCCCACAGTGTCTGGGTTCGCCATTACACGTCCGATCCCATTATCATTGTTCCTCCTCTTCATACTCCTCCATGTTGACAAGGAGAGACAGGGCCACAAGGACACTGTGATGTTCATCCCATCCTCCCTTAAGCAGATCTGTGTTACTCCCCACAACCGGCTGACCGACGACCGAATGACTGAGTGACCGACGAGCGACCGTGAGACTGTTGTGGTGAACCAGGAAAGCATACCAGGGTGGACACAGCACACTGTCCTGAGGGATGCGTTTAGCTGGATTCTGTGTTCTGCGTGAATGGCTAGCATGTTCAGCAGTATTTGCCAGTACACTGGCCTTAAACATCTCAGCCACTGAACAGATGGTCTACCGCATCTGGGTGTTGACAGCTCCCTCTTCACAACACTGCCAGTTCAAATAACCCGGCAAGGGAATGTGTGGAGGTGTGTGTTTGTCTGTGTAGGTGTGTTTGCATATATGCTTATGTGTGTGAATCTGTGCAAGTGTAATACTACTTTTGTGAGCTCTCGGTACTCTCTATAGTAGAGTAAGGTAAGGGTAAGAATGGAGTTTTAGGGGTTAAGGTTAGGGTTAAGTATTTTGGATTTGGGGTTAAAATTGTATGATGCTTAATCAAAAGAGTTACGGGAACACATAAATCACACAACGGGTATCGAAGAAACGTAATATATTGAAGATCAAAATCTTTACTGTGCACTGTGTAATTCATTGAGAACAAAATGCTGTAACAACGTTAAATGGAATCCAAGATCGCCAAACGATTTCAGCAACTCATAATATGACTCAGTAGTGTGTATGGCCCCCAGGGGCCTGTATGCACAACAACGTTGGGCCATGCACCAGCGTAAGGGCCCAATGCACCAGCGTAAGGGCCCACTGCACCAGCGTAAGGGCCCACTGCACCAGCATAAGGGCCCACTGCACCAGCGTAAGGGCCCACTGCACCAGCGTAAGGGCCCACTGCACCAGCGTAAGGGCCCACTGCACCAGCGTAAGGGCCCACTGCACCAGCGTAAGGCCCACTGCACCAGCGTAAGGGCCCACTGCACCAGCGTAAGGGCCCACTGCACCAGCGTAAGGGCCCAATGCACCAGCGTAAGGGCCCAATGCACCAGCGTAAGATCTGAGGACTTCATCCTGGTACCTACCAGTAGTCAGTGTACCGTTTCCCAGCACGTGGAGGTCTGTGCAACCTTTCAAGTACATGCATGCCCATGATGTTTTGGGCAGCATAACGTTCACCACGGTGTCCCCAAACTCTCAGTGTGAACCTGCTTTCATCTGTGAATAGAACAGGGCACCAGTAGCGGACCTGACAATTCGGGTTTTCTCTGGTTTTCTATGCCATTCGAGCTGCATGATGCTGAGCTGTGAGCACAGGTCCCAATAGAGGAGGTCGGGCCTCATGTCACCCTCATGGATTTTGACATAATTATTTTGAACAGTGTCTATTGTTCTAATAGAAATGAATTGTAATCCCAAAAAGGTTCTCACAAGTATAGTGAAACACGTGTGCATGTGTATTTTAAGCAGCAAACCTGTGAAAACAGGACCAGGGATTAAGTGTAAAGAGCTTGTATTTTTTTGGTGAGATGACCCAGACATGCTTGTTAACTGTAATAGCATTATGGAAGTCTGCCATACAGATCTGCCTGGGTCGCTGTTGACTGGTAAATGTTGGTTCCCAGTAATTATCAAAGCTCTGTTTTTCACTTAACGTTCACATGGCTGTCTGGAATGAACTCCGACACATACATACATTTTTACATATTTGCATACACACAAAGAGGTTGAAAGGGAGAGACAGACAGACAGACAGGTAAAGAGCCAGACAGGGAGAAAAAAATCTAGAGAAAGAGGGAGACTGACAGAGATTGACAGACAGCGACAGACAGAGACAAAGAGGGACAGACAGAGACAAAGAGGGACAGACGGATTGACAGACAGAGAGATTGACAGACGGAGTCAGACAGAGAGAAAGAAGGACAGACAGATTGACAGACAGAGACAGACAGGGAGAAAGGGATCTAGAGAAAGGGAGCGATAAACCACACAGAAAGTGAGGTTGTGGGAGAGACGTAGAGTTTTAAATTGTGGCTGCATTTCTCTCTGTCTCTGCCTCAGACAGAGAGGCACCCAGCCCTTACTCCTCCCTTCACACACACACACACACACACACACACAGTTGCATGGTGGTCCCCCCCTTTCGCTGTCATCTCACTATCTCCCTAACCCCTTCTCACCCCATATAATGGTAACGTTAGGCTCCGCCATCCATCATAGTGTAGGCAAACATTTCAAATAACCCTATCTTCCTTCTTATGCATGCAAAGCCTCGTGTATCCCCTACCGATTAAAGCTTTAGACGCGTTTGGCTGCCTCTGAATACCCATACTGGCGTTCCGTACATGCAGCCTTATGTGGAGGAGAACCATGCAATGAGCTGTAGAACGGTTTTGTGACAGGCTGCATGCTTTCAAACACACATTCATTTGAGAAAAGGGAATTGTGTCTTCAGTCATGCTAGGGTTTGACAGGAGCTGATATTTAGTATAACAAAACGAGTATTATAAAAAAGGAGGGTTTTGGAAAAGCGCAATCAGGGACTATTCTCACAGTAGAGTAGTACGCTGATATTAAGTCAGTACTGAATGTTCAGGACACAGTAACAATGTGTGCTTGTTGACTAACTCCCAAGTCAGTCTATAGAGTAGACTGGACCCTTTGCATCTCTGAGTACAGCTTGATTATCACCGGTTCTTATGCTTCGTCAAGCTTCAACCAGTGAAGAATAATGAGGTGGTACAGTGGAGATGGGGCTGCATACAGTGTATGGTACACGTGTCTTCTGAATGAGTGTTGACTGATGGTGTGGGGAGCTCTGAATAAATCTCCCAAGGAGATTCCCCCCAAAATTTTCTCTTTCCTATGTAATACCCAACTGGTCCTGGTAAAAATAATGCACATAAGGCACTAGTCTCCAAGCATTTCTACTGGAACAAGATCTTCTGGAAGCTACATGAGGCACAGCTAGGGCACAGCCGAGTGATCAAACATGAATAACAGTCTGTATTTTACTGATTTTGTCTGAATCATAGAGCTGATGGACAGACTCAAGTCACAACCGCATTACTTCTGTCTCAGGCTCTTATTCAGGTTGTCACAACTTTCGTTGCTCATCACTGACGCTGTATTTTGTGGCTTATAAAAGTGTCTCATTATTGAGTTGACAGACCTGAATACAATCATTAAACATGGTCTTTGATGTTTTGCGCACGTTCGAGGAGGCTGGATTTTGCCTAAGCGCTCCTATTGGCTAGCGGTAGCCTATTGATAGCCCTGATTTGTATGTCGAGCCCGTTTTGGTTGATCCATGCAACATCTGAGCTGGGGCAAGAGCTTTTTTTCTTTTTGGGGAAATCAGCATGAATCAGCACAATCAGCATATGCCTTGTAGATAGACCTGCTGATGAAGTGTTTGACGATCCACTAAAACCAGGGCCAGTTAATCCGTTGTTAGACAATCAACTGGAAAGGCCTTGTAGATGGAGCAGTCGGGCAACTGTTTAGAGACCATTGCTATTGGGTGTGGTTTGGAACCCTGCCAGAGGGGTCTAATTAAGGCTGGCTGGATCCTGGTGTAGCAGAACCCTGGATCCTGTCTCCCTGTGTGATGTGGTATCAGAAGAGGGAACAAAGACTGAACGAGAGAGAGGGAGAGAGGGATTAAAGGGTAGGGAAGGAAAGGAAATGCAGTAATTGCTGGCCTAGATTTAGTTTTCAATTGCCTCTCTAGTGGAGAGCACCTGTGGGATCTAAGGCAATAGCGGAGCGGGGGGAGGGAACAGGAGACGAGTGTACAGTTCCTCATGCCCTAAACACATGTCAAGGAAAATGTTCTGCTGTGCTGTCCTCTGCCATGAGCACTCTCCCTCTTCTCTCCTCTCCTCCCCTCCCTCCTCACCTCTTCTCTCCTCTCCTCCAAGGCAGAGCGAGCTCTTAACTGAGAATGTGAAAGGGTAAGCAGGGACCTGACATTGACTTGTTTTTCGGCAGCAACCCCCAGTGGATGTATCAAAACAACCTCATGGTCCTGCATACAGAAAGAGATGTTTGTGCTGCTGAGTTGCTAGCCTCCCCCTGTGTGTGTGTGTGTGTGTGTGTGTGAGTCTGTGTTTATACACACGGTAGTGCATTTATAAGCAGGGTAGTGATTGTGTGTTTGTCAGTCCCTGTGCATGAGAGCTCCAACCAAGCCCCATTGACCACATATCTGACAGGCTCACCCTAAGGCCGTAGCATCCATGATGGAGAAACATGATCCAAGAGTTTTTAAAATACTTTTATAGGAACAAGTGCTTGTGTCCAAAATGGAACCCTAGTCCCTGTCTGGTGGAATTCACCTGAAGAGCAGCAGTCCAAACATCTGCTTCTTGGCCTGTCTGTACTCCAGGCTGGTTAGAACAACTTTTTTATATGGCCGAAATGCAATCCTATTCCATATTGGCCCCTTGTCAAGTGTTGTGCGCTATTTAGGCCATAGGGTGCCATTCGGGACTAAGCCTGACTGTCAGGGTGATGGAGTGGTGGTGGACAGATGATAAGTGGTATAATGTATTCTCATCATCATCCTTGGGATGGAATTACAGCACTTTTTAAATCCCTGTTACACAGAGAAACACACAGACACATATATGTCATCCTGCTGGAGCATCTGCTGTTTGAACCGTACTTTAGATCTGTTCTTCTGTTCAGGCCAGCCACATTTACAGTTCAGTCATTCAGGTTCTACTAAGTCCACAAGCTAACCCTTACGGGAAACTACTAGACATTCCTTCCACAGGACAGTGTGTGTGTTGGTGTTTAAGAGAGAGAGTTTGGGTGTGATGCAAGGAAACATATTCCTTTCACATGGTGACATCTGTCTGTGTGTGTATAGTATATACTTGTCCTTGTGGGGACCCAAAAGCCGCAGAAAAGGCATATGGGTTCATGGCTTAAGCGGTCATAGTATGTATCATTGTACTACTAAATAATTGAACAGTAGACATCTGCAGTAAAGATAATGTTTCATATATTTTGTTTCACAAACTGCTTGATGAGATATTCCACAGTTGAACTGAGATATTCCACAGTTGAACTTTCTCAACGGTCTGCCTATCAGATTGGAACGATATGTATCTTTCGACACTGGCAGTACTATCCCCCCACCCTAAACTACCCTGGACTAGAAGTACTATCCCCCCACGCTAAACTATCCTGGACTGGAAATACTATCCCCCCACCCTAAACTACCCTGGACTAGAAATACTATCCCCCAACCCTAAACCATCCTGGGCTAGCTAGTACTATCCTCCCACCCTAAACCACCCTGGACTAGCTAGTATTATTCCATCTTGTTCGTTAAGGGAAGCGGGGAAGGAAACAAGTCATTATATTGTTTAAATTATGTCTTGTAAACGTTTGGGGCAGAATTCTACACAGTGCCCCTTTTACAAGTCAGTTCAGGCAAAAAGGCATGAGTGTCCATTTGTTCCAGCTCTAATGAATGGTGATTTTATAGCCTGGCGTACAATAACACTTAAACTTTTATAAATTCATGTGTAGCAAAGAGAATGTGTGATTTGACAGCTAGGAGTATAAGAGTTTCATAAGATGTTACACTGCATGTTACTTGTGATTCACAGCAGCAGATAATAGTCTCTGTGTGGATAGATGACTTACTGTGATGCCTCAGTAGTGAATCGGGCCTCGTAGTGCCAGCCAGGATGGGTTAAATCATTTTAAGCTGCAGTATCAGTGCTAGTGTGTGTGACAGCAGTCTTAGTCTGCTCTCTGCCTCTGTCACATTCCCCTGTCATCATTCACTGTATTATTTATAGAGCTTTATTTCTTCATTTTGCATCAACTATGTTAGTGCCATACCCCTGATGTATTTGATTTATTATTTATGTTGTAATTCCCGGCGTTTATTGACTTTTATCACTATGCAGTTTTTTGTTCATGAAGTGGCCACGCCTTATTCTATGAAGTCAATTGTGGTTTGATTAAGGCGTGTTTCACTTTGAATTAGCCAGATCACAGTCATTAGGCTTTCTCTGAGATGATGGGAGTTCTGAGATGATCCTCTTTCTCTGCTTCTCACGTCTCCGTCTCCCATTGAGGGAACACCACGTCTCCCTACATTTCACACTTTCACATACTGCTTTCAATTGGGTACATTCTTTTCACAGTGTATTAGAACTCTCCAGAGACACAACACTGTAAATAACAACATCTGTCCTGCTTTTTTTGTGTTGTGTTCACTTCCACTGTCCAATACTATCTACAGTTCGTGTTGGCTGAGATCAAGTCTCTCTGTTTTAGTTCACAGTGTTACCTCACAGAATTGGATGGGATACAGCGGGGGCATGGGTGGTGTTAGATTGGAAACAGCGGGGGCATGAGCGGTGTTAGATGGGATACAGTGAGGACATGGGTGGTGTTAGATGGGAAA
>JACXGK010000929.1:0-21695 GCA_016801125.1 Novumbra hubbsi
CTTATACATCTGAGTCAGAATTTAAACTATTTACACATTATAAGGGATCTACTGTACATATGTACTGTAAGTTTTAACTTTTGCCCTTTTCTGGCCTGCAAATCATTTATGATTAACAAATTACAAAAACAAATGTGGCCCTCCATTTCATTTCAAAATCCTGATGTGGCCCCCGAGCCAAAATATTTGCCCACCCCTGGTCTAGTTTGAGAAACATAGGCCTCACAGGTCCTCAAACGGCAGCTTAATTAGGTAGTACCTGCAAAACACCAGTCTCAGCATCAACATGTAATAGGTGACTCCAGGATGCTGGCCTTCTAAGCAGAGTTGCAAAGAAAAAGCTATACCTCAAATTGCCCAATAAAAAGAAAATATTAATATTGGCAAACGAACACAGACAGAGGACAGAGGAAGATTGATAGAAAGTGTTCTGGAGAGACAAATGTAAGTTTTAGGTGTTCAGATAACAAAGAATAACATTTGTCAGATGCAGACCAAATGAAAAGATGATGGAGGAGTGCTTGATGCTATCTGTCAAGCATGGTGGAGGCAATGGGATGGTCTGGGGTGCAAAGTGTACAGGGTTAAAGGGATCTTGAAGAAGGAAGGCTATCACTCCATTTTGCAACGCCATTCCATACCCTGTGGACGCGCTTGATGGGACCCGATTTCCTCTAACAACAGGACAATGACCCAAAGCACAGCTTCATACTATGCAATAACTATTCAGGGACAAGCAGTCAGCTGGTATTCTGTCTATAATGTAGCGGCCCGGACTGATACCCGATCTCAACCCTATTGAGCTGTTAAAGGAGCAGCTTGATGTGTGCTACTTAAGAAGTGCCCATCAAGCCAATCCAACTTGTGGGAGGTGCTTTAAGAAGCAAATCTCTTCAGATTACCTTAAAAATGTGACAACTAGAAGTACAAAGGTCTGCAAGGCTGTAATTGCTGCAAACAAGGCTTCTTGGATGAAAGCAAAGTTTGCTTATTAGTACACCTAGAAATAATTATTTCACTGCCTATATTTCCTATTCATATTGATATATTTCCTATTTAAACTCATTTTATTCATGTTTTCATGGAAAACAAGGCCATTTACCTCAAATATTGTACCCTAAATGTATATATACACCCATGCAAACATATGATGCCTCTTAATATATTATAGGGATCTCAAGCAAGAAACTAATTCACCATAACAATTTAGGCTTCAATAATTTTCAAGAGAAATATGTAAAACAATAACAACAGAGATAAAAGAAAATAGATGCTTAAATGACTAAACATAACCAATATCTCTTTCAGTGAGACTCCATTAACTTTCCAGCAACCAAAATGCAAAAGCATTTGTCCCCCTACGCTAGCAGAGAAGTAAATCACTTAACCTTGTCCCTTCCTACATATAGCCATCTACAGTCATTTAAAAAGGAGTGATCAATAGAAGCGAAAAGTAGGTTCAAATCCCTGCAGCCGATGTAAAAGCCTGTCCACAATATTAAGAAACGTGCATTTGGACCGAGATGAAAATTCACCAGAAGTCATTTTCCTTTAAGCAGATGGCTGTGCTCATTGTACTGCTGTCACCAATGACCAAGATTTATGACTGACAATTACAGCGTCTGCTGTTAGCAGCCTCGTAATCAGCACTATTATTTATAGATTGGAGCAATAAACTGACTGCTACTGCAGTTTATCGGATATCAGGTGTTTTGGACAAATGTTTCCCGTGCTGTCTGCACTCACTATGGCAGCTCTTAATGGTTTGGAACTATAACCTCTCAGAGCGGCAAAAACACGATGGGAGGTTACAATAAAAAGCAAAAATTGCCCAATTATTCATGAGTGATGCTTTCCCGTTTTCAGCTGTCAGTTTGTACACATTACGAATGGATCCATTCTGCTCCTCTCTAAATAACAGGCTTCTTTCTGTGTGATGTTTGTCAGTCACAGTATGCAAAGACCACAGAAAGCTGAGAAGTGACCTCTGATCTCTCAGCATTAAGCTGTGCTGAAGATAACTCGTGACAGCCAGCAGAATGGGGGAACAGTGCATTACACTACACACACTACACAATCATATTGTCGTTGTTGCTGTATAGGATCATAAAGGGCACAGTCTGTGAAAGGGTAACAATAAATACAGGAATATACGTAAATAAAACATGGACTAGAGAGACCCAGGGCGGTTTTCCAGGATAATAACTCCAATTTTCCTTTAATTGCCCCTTTGACACACTGTTTGCATGAAAGAAATAAGTGTCTGTCAGCACCCCAGAGATGGCCGTGTTTGACCACCTGTACTGAACTGAGAAAACGCACACCCTTACATATGTTGTGTTAACAGGATTCAGCACCTCCAGGCTATGCACGCGTTCTTCCAGCTTCTGCACCTAACTAGAGAACTCCATCACCATGTGGACAGTGTCAGTTTCCAGATGGAAATTTTCAGGAACATCCATATGGATATTTTCCATTGCACTTCTGATGTTCTTAGCCCAAGAACAGGAGACAAGGAAGAAGACACACTTTTTTTATTACTACAGGGATCTTCTGTATAAGTTCAATTACAGATACCTTAGCGGTTAGATAACCTGACTACTCAAGAAATGGTTGCTCAAAAGAAATCTTGACCTGGGTGTTTTCTAAAGGCAAAAATAAAATATGAAAAAATAATTAACAAAGGTTAATTGGACTAAAACAGCATTGAGCATTTTTAAACTCTGTAAAAGCACTTCATTTTTAATGTTTATTCTTCAATGCTATGGATAATTGCCCTTTTTGCAATGAAGCTTGATTTTAAATAAACTGCATAATCACAGATTTTTTTGTTGTGTTTTATTTTCTTTCAACTGTGTGAAAATAATTTTCAATCATGGTCAACCCCAGCGCAGTTTCACAAACTCACAATGGCCAAAATGTTGTAAACAATAATATGAGCCTGGTCTTGTCAAGCGCTAGTCAACTGCAAAACATTTCCCTGGAAAGCTTCACAATCACCTTCTCCTGTTTTACTTTTGTGGTAATCCTGTGCTATGGACTCTCTTTTGGCCTTGGCTGAAGCCTGCTGCAAAACCTAGATTGAGGTCTTAATTCTTAAGTGTCTCCTGGACATCTGGTCGTATCAGTTTTAAATCCTTAATTTACATTAGAAGATTAAGACAAGACATACTCTTGAGAGGTCTTTAACCATATTACTCGCAGATTTCTCTGGCGCAAGATAGAGTTGGTGACTTGAAAATCGAGTTCTGTGTCTCTTTTCCCTGGGGTTTGCCGATAAATCGTTTTAATTTCCTGTATCGGAACTAGCAGGTGTTTAAGACTTCCTTATTCCAACAAGCTCGTAAAACAAAGTGGTCTCAGGTTAATCCGACATGTAAATTAAACCCATTAAGATATTCAAACGAAGGAATACTATGACATCCCTGGCAATAAATGATCACAGACAGTACACTGAGAGAACACACTGAGTTCAACAGTCTCCATTGCATGTCACCATGCCTCATTAACACCATGAGTACAGCTGTACATTTTAACATACAGTTCAGTCACTCGTTGCCTCTGATTAATTGCATTGGTTAGAGCATCTCTTGGCTGACTCCCTATCTGAGTGGTGACGGGGTCAGATGGCCAACTGCATGCCCAGCTCAGCCCCAGAGTAGGCCCTAATGACAGGGTCTAGAGGTACCATGGCGTAAGAGGGGCCCATCATCTCTGACTGACAGGACCCCAGCTCATTGAGCTCTAATTGGCGGTCCACGCCACTCCTCCTCCCCTCCACCCCTCCACCCCTCCACTCCTCCACCCCTCCACCACGCCACTCCTCCACTCCTCCTCCTCAGCAGCAACCCATCCTCCCACTTACCACCATTAAGTTCCTCTTGCAGAAAGGCCCCGAGGGGAGCTCATACATACAGTAATAATGGAGACAGATTTATCCTTAAACCATATTTCTGACTTTATTCCCCATGTAATTACCAAGACCTGCGCTGGTAATTGCTTGCAACGCATCAAGCTGACCACATTAATTGTTTGAGCAGCGAATGTTTAATTAATGACTTGAACGTGATTACCAAAATGATGACCACTTCTGCTTTTTAAATGTCTATATATTGACGAAAAAAGGGCAAGGTGGGACGGGAACTTCCTTTGTTCGTTCACACCAGTAATGACTGAAATAGAACATTACACTGTCGAAGCTTACAAACACAAACCATACATACAGGATATATACGGTATACAAGTAAACACATCAAAGTAAATATAAAAGCCTTAGTGGATTAATCGAACAGAATGTAGTCCAGAAGAAGAAAATACAGTACAAAAACATCACGGCTTAAAAACACACGTTTCAATTCAAAATAGAGGGAAATTACAGAGTCTATGAACCCCTGCAATAGCCGACAAATGGCTGATCAGAGTCCCACACAACCCTTCATGGGAAGTCTGGTAACAATCAATGCAGCAGTGCGTGCTTGGCTGCCTGACTGACTTCTTTCCCTAGAGGCTGTAAGATTCTCTTGTCAGTTTCGCAGAGTTGACTGATTAAATATTCTTTTCAAATTGAATTTGACCAAGTTATTTGTTTGAGTGCAAATTCTGACATTTCAATCTGCCAAGTGAGAAATCAATTCATTTGAATATTATTAGCTTGTCTTTTGCAAATGAGAATCTGGTGGTGGAAACTACACATATGAAACTTTGCAGATAAGAAAAGAAAGTCACGACAATCACAATGATTTCAGTTTCAAGTCTCAAAGAAGACTGACATTGTAACTTTAATACGAATGCTATGTTATTCGTTTACAATTCAATTAGACTTTTCTTGAGACCTACTCGAATGGTTTGGAATGGTCCTTATATATTTTCCTCTATATCAAAGCAGCTATATCATCAACATCACAGTCTTCTCTAAACAGTTTGTTCTCTAAACTGTCTCCACTTATCGGATGGTAACGAGGATCATTATAACTCATTTGTAGCCTAAGTGCTGCAGAGATTTCCTGCATTGCCCCTGAAACAGCAGGCTGGGATGCCCTAGGGGGCTTGCTCTGCCTTGGCTTCGCAGTGCCACTTCTTTCACATTTCCATAAAGCGCATGGATCATGTACCGTACAAGCCCATATTCTGTGCTTGAGTTTGAGGCATCAACTCAGCACCCAACCTCACAATTTGGAACTGTGTCATTGTCTAATAGCAGTACTTTGCCGTGAATGAGCTCAGCATCTGTAAAAGCTAATCTGCCTGTCAATGTAAATAGCTAAACAACACTAACCATGCCCAGAAAGCTGCATATGAAGAAGGGAAAGGGGACGACTCACCTTCCGAGATGTATTCCATTGCCTGTCGATGGGAGTCAAAACAACCAGGGGGAACTCCGGTCTTCAGTGAAAGCTCTTCATCACACCAGCCAGCATAAGAGAACCATGCTGAAGTCTTGGCGGTTTCCTCTTGTGTTCTCTACTCCCATTTCTTCTGTGGCGGTTTCAGCATGACACAAGGGCGGCCTGGAGAGAGAGCAGTTAGAAAACATTAAAGCCGGGGCTATTCGCACTACCTGGAACTCGTCTTCACCATTTCACCCTGAAGATGGTAGTCTGTGGATGCCTGGCATGGCACTCCACACAAAACAAACACACACAGGGTTTTCAGCACTGTAACCCTGAGTCGGGCCCTGCCTTTGAAATGCTTTCTACCCCACAACACAAGACGGCTTTCATTATCTTCGCAGTCGCAGCAAGGCCTAGCTTTAAAAGCTACTGATTTCTTTTTTCCTTTAGCCTCCTACACAAAGGAAGGGCATTTTGTAAATTACTTGCTCGTTTCAGACCAACAAAAGGTACTTTCATTGAAAAAACCCCATTTGATTTTGTTCAAATTTGATTACAAGGATTGAAAAAAGGGAAAAAAAAGGAGGAAATAAAAAAAAAAACAGATGGCGTCGTCATTCAGTGGCCTGAAAGCCTTTATCTGTGTGTCTTTGTAAACTGTGGCAATCCAAAGCGTTTTAGTTGACTAAAAAAGAACTTCAAAATTATTGGTTTGCCATATCTTACACAACTGGCAAAAGCAACTCAAAGAAAAGCCTTTTCTTTCCCACTGTCTTTCAGTGAATTGCCAGCCTAAATGAAAATAATGGAGATTGGGTAGTTCATTAAGAAACTGGTTGGATATGGATAGGCGACAGATTAATAACAACTATCTAGACAAGAGAGGGAAAACATTATTCAAGCCTGATACATTATCCATCATCACAACAGGAGAGGATTTTTTTACCTAGAGAAGAAGAAACCGGACACACAGACACACAAACTACAAAACAGTTACACAATAATTTAAAAAATGTTTCATAATGCCAAAATGCATTATGTTAAAGAGACCAAAATGTATAATTATTTTCATGCCAACAATAGACATTTCAGCCAGTACATCTGTCTGTAATTAGAGGGTTGTTTCTAGCAAACAATGTGAGACGAAAGAACCAGAGCAAATAGGAAAGTGTTGTTCATTCCCAAGTGGTTAAAAGATGGTGGATGTGTCAATCGGTTGTTATGAAAAGAAGAACCACTGCATTGTAGGATAACCACAATCTTTCTCACGTTTTATTAATTAAGACGACTATTACAGTATGTGCAGCCTGTTTTGTCAAGGAACCCTTATGCTAACATTTACCATTTAAGTATTTTTGCCGTTGCTCTATCCAGACAAACTTACTGTAGTGAGTGCATGCATTTTAGAACTGTTGTCATATCCATGCTCTATCAACTGAGCTACAAAGGGGAGGTGTAATCTTACTGCTGATTAAAAAATAAATGATCTAAATCTTTTTTTCCATCAATCTACAAAATATACACTATAATGACAAAACAACATCACATTCTGAGACCTTTCAATTAATTGAAAATAAACAACAGAAATATCTTACATGAATATGTATTCAGGCCATTCAAAATAAGTACTCAAATTGAGCTCAGAAGCATCCTACAGACTTTGATCATTATTGAGATGTTTGGCAAACACCTGTCTACACACATTTCAAAGTCCTTTTAGACCTAAAACCAAGCCAGGAAGTCCAAGGGACTAATACTATCCCTAGGGCAGGTTGGGATGTAGTTGACAGTTAGGGCCTGAAAATGTTACTTACTTAGTCGCTTGCAAATTATTGAAGTTTTGACTTAATTAAATGTCACATCTAATGTTTCAATAAAGATGCTGATTTTGAGTTTGAACACTAACCATGAGTTTGAACTTAGAGGAAGCAAAAAGGACACATGGAAAGTGATGTAGGCCTACTTGAGAAATAGTCAAACACGTTTTTGTAATTGACACACAGAATATGACATTTAAACCCATCCTCTATTGTCTATCCATGGATTTAGACCATTGAGATTCCAGGATGCTTTTCCAATGGATTCATACCTTTTCATTATGTGAATTTTGTCCCAAGTTCCTTATTCCCTCATGCGCCTAGGAAACAGAACATAAAAAATGAACAACATAAAGTTACAGAGTCCCAACAATGACTCCAATCTGTAACTGTACGTTGTTCATAATTCATGTTCTGTGATTTTACATGACAGTTTTTTTTATTGATCTTCTCCATCAGCATTTTTACCCATACATACAAATCGACTTGAGACCTCTTTGACAGCAGAGCCCTGTATTACAAATATAAAACAAATAGAAGCTGTAAATAGTAAATATATTTTTAAAATACAATCAAAATGAACAACATAAAGTTTGTTTATCATATATTTGAATGGCTTTCCATGAGTGTGGGTTCTAGTTTTCAAAAGCAGTTTTAGTCAATTGAAGGCAAGGGTTAGAGTGGACATAACATCAGTGGACATAATTTGGAAAGCCACTCATCTGTCTAGATACGGTTGACAATTGACAACACATGTTAAAGCAAAAACCAAGCTATGAGGTCAAAGGAATTGTCATAACATTCTGCGGCATGATTCAATCTTATTCTTGGCAACACTTTATTTGGATGTATATTGGTACATGCTTTACAGACGAACTACAGATTATCAATAACATGAATTAAATATCTACTAACCCAAACCTCATCTCTAACCTTAACACTTTTTATAATTCTTACATTTGTTTATTTTTGTTTCGTCATTAAAGTAGATTTTGTGCAGATTGGTGAGGAAAGAAATTGGAAATACTTTTTGAAAATATCAATATTTTTTTTAAATGCTGTAATGTAACCAAGTGTTGAAAACGTGAAGGGGTCTGAATACGTTCCGAAGGCACTTTAACACTACTGCAAGTCGACTTTTGATTTCATTAAGGAATTACTCAGATTTGACTACGTGTCCCATTCAGATTGTACTGGCAACTTATCCAATGGCTGTTATTAATAGAATGCCAGTTTCCAATTTACCTTAAAGTATCTCTGCTGTAACCTGCTTTGCAGCACTTCCAAAAAAATTTATAAGGGGTGATGACTGAAAGGGGGTATAGAGGGGATTTGCCTAAAAGAGTCTAAAATTTGTAACAGTGAGTCTGGCATTGTGTAACTATTATAGCAATGGACAGTGAACCAGAGTGTAATTCACAGTAATGTGTCCCTTTGCAGGTGACAAAAAGGATGACGGTGTCGAAATGAATAGCTTCTTGTGGTCAAACCATGTTCACCAAGTAACGATTTGCTGGATGGTCATCTTGACAAGGGTACACCTGGCAGTGTGGAAAGTTCTGGTCAATTATATACAGAAAACATTAACCGCATGTAACCACTGCTTGACGAAGGTAGCCGACACTCCCAACATTTTGAGACATCTACGAGGACGTCACCCTAGAATCAATATCCCTGGAACAATAAGGAAACCAAAAGAACCAACACAACTTAATGTCCCATAGGCATTTAAGCTGCCCTTCAGCAGTCTGATCTAGCTAAAGGCATTACATGAGCAATGGTTGTGTGTATAGCCACATACATAGTCCATAATCTATGGTTAAAAAATAGAGGATATCAGCACTATCGAAGGTGCTCAAGACACATTATGAACGTACCCAAAGCTGCATGGACTTGAGACATGCTTACATTTTATTGCATTTTATTTTAGATTATACTCACATCGGGAATAATACCCTGCATTCAGAAAGTATTCAGACCTGTCCACGTTTTCAACTTTTTGTAACTTTACAGCTTTATTCTAAGATGGATACATACATTTTTCCCTCATCAGTCTACACACAATGTCCCAATGTAAATAACAGTTTTTTAACAGTTTTGCAAATTTGAAAAAAAAAATCACAGAAATATCACATTTACAATAGTATTCAGATATCTTTTTTAATGACATTGGAAATTGAGCTGCAATACCTCCTTTTTCCATTGACAACCTAGAGATGTTTCTACAACTTTTTCTACAACTTTTTTGGTAAATTTAAAGGCAGAGCATGTTTACTTGGAAACTAAAAAAACATCAACACAGACACTGTCCATCCTCTTCCAGATCTTCACATTTACAGGAAAAGCCTACATTTCCCAAAAGGAAGGGGCTCCCCACAAGAGAGATATGTGCCTAGTTCAACAAACCTGTGAAAACAAACGGCATGCAGTGACAGCAATTTGCAATTGCTCCAAACCCACCATCAACAGGGAGGGAAAGTAAGTCCCACTACCTCTGTTAAGGCACACTACTGCTTACCTGTTGTCGGTTTTGACTGTAGGAGAAAGAAATAACTTTGTGGGAGAGACCAAAAGTGAGAACAAACACCTCAAATATGTTTAGAACTGCAAATGAACTTTGTTTTTGCCATTAAGATCACAGTAAAACATGATTTTTTTGGCCATAACTAAATAAAAACAAATATTTTGTAAAGACGTTTTTAACTTGACAACATTAACAATATAAATGGACCAAAAAGAGAAAAAGCAGTCAATGGCAATGAGAGAAAATTAAGGTAACTAGTCATTATCAGGCAGCTCGTGCTCATAGCAAGCCTCACCAGACAGCTTCAGACTATATCGGACATACAGGATGGAGTAAATGGTCTGCAAGGACATCCGATTTCTAAATTTGCTTTTTACCACACTCATCTCGCTGAATAATCTCTCGACTTCAGCATTCAAGTGTGGCAAGGCCAACAGACACAGCAGCCATGGCAAGTTTTCTGAAACGGATTGATATCAGCGGCCTCCCTGAACTTCCAAAATTCCAGAAGCCCACCAAAACACGGTACTTGTTTAATTCCATTCACTAAGGTGGATGGAACCCCAGTGCTGGACAATCTTGTCTATCACTGCAGGAGAGTAGGCAAGGAGCTTGGCTATTTTTTACATTTCTCCCAGGCTTATTGCAATTTGGAGTTTCATCTTCGCGCACGCGCGATTCATATGCAGGCAGAATGTGTGTGGGTCTCCTCTCTGCAGTGACTGCTGCGCAAGGCTACTGTGAGACTTGACCGCATGTAATTGCTTTGGGACGACGGAGGGGGTCACAGCACCCGCTGCTCGTTGAGGACAGTAACTGCAGAATGATATGTGCTTTCACGTCTGAGTCTCCAAAACACTAGAAAAGTTTTCAATAACACCAGAAACATTTGCTAGATTTGTCGATTTTGACTAAAAAAGTCGCCCAAAGGATTTGGAAAGTCACCAAATACTGCGAGAAAGTCGCCAATTTGGCTACACTGACTATAATACATCTCACACACTTTAGAGACCCAAATTTCTGTGTGCTCGCTCAACTCGTGGGGCTAAACATTCTCTAATTGTGTGGCTCCTCTACTAAAATTGGCCTACATATCAGCACGATGCCAATTCAATGAATGTATTCATTCAGCAATTTACTTCGTTTTACGTTATGCATGTATCACTCACGCGTGTTTCCAAGTTCTGAAAGTAACATTCTTCAATTCATAAATTACTAGAATCTCCGTCATAATAAGTTTCTCATCCATGTTTTAAACTAGCGAGCGAGTTTTACGATAGGGAGTAGAAAAGAGAAGGGATTGAGATGCAGAGAACATCTACCCTGCTATTGGTAGCAGCTGAGCTCCATCACTGCTCGCTCGCTGTAAAATAGCTTAATGTCGAACATTTCAGCTCTCTACCGTAGCTGCCTACTGTCCAGGCCCGGTGCCACTGGGGCTTAAAAGTGGGCAAAATGTCCTTACGAAACCCCACCCCACCTCGGGAACATCGGATCATTACGCCGATGTTTGGTATATTTTCGGATTGTTTATGTCCAACCACGGATCCCACTCCGACCCACGCTGATTTTTTTCGTTAGTCACGTTAAGTACTCTCACAATAAATAAAACACAAAGGTAATGCATGTTTGTTAAGAGTAAGAATATAGTAAATTAGTTCAGAAGTTACTGAAGCAGTGAAATACACAACTTATTGAACACACGACAGGAGTTTGGAACTGCAAACATCCAGGCAAATTAATTTACACTACCATTCAAAAGTTTGGGGTCACGTAGAAATGTCCTTGTTTTTGAAAGTAGTCTATTTTCTTTTTCCATTAACAAACATAAAAGTGATCAGAAACACAGTGCTGTCACATCCCCATCTGGGGATGTGCCCCTTCTGTTACGGTCGGGGTCAGGCGTTCGACGTCACAGGTCTTCTAGCCTCCACCGTTCCCCGTTCCCTTGTATTGTCTAGTGTTGTACTGTTTCCCTATTTGTGTGAACGCACCACGGTCGCTGATTACCCGCACCTGCTCCTCGTTTGTCAGTGTATATATACGTTCCCCTTCCTTCCGGTGTCCGTGTGCGTTATTGTTTCATGTTGCGTGTTCTGGCTACAAGACACATTTGTTTTGGCAAAGTGCCTTATCTACTTCACTTCACTAATTACGTGAAGTTATACTTTTGTGCGAAGTTATACCTTTAATCACGACTTCTGTCCCTTTTCCACTGCCTGCTACAAGTGTAGCCATTGCTAATGTTGTAAGTGACTATTGTAGGCGGAAACGGCTGCAATAGTTCCATTTTAAATGGACTATGTACATAGGCTACAGAGGCCTATTATCCGCAATCATTGCCTGTGTTTCAAAGGCTCAGTATCTTTGCTAATCCAACATTATAATTTTACATGGCAAACTGATCCTAAGAAAACCCTTTTGCAATAATTTTAACACGGCTGAAAACTGTTGTTTGAAGAAGCAATAGAACTGGCCTTCTTTACAATAGTTGAGAAAACCGTCTCTAACCAGTATAGAAAGAGGAGTAGGCGTCCCCCAATGCACAATTAAGCACTGGGAAAAATATACTTGAATGTCTAGAAAAAGACACCCCACAGGTCCTGAACTGGCAGCTTCATTAAATAATACCTGCAAAACAGGCAGAGTTGCTAAGAAAAAGCAATATCTCCGACTGGCCAATAAAAAGAAAAGATTAAAACACAGACACTGGACAGAGGAATATAAGTTTGAGGTGTTCAGATCACAAAGACCATTAATCAGATGCAGACCAAAAAAAAAGACGCCATCTATCAAACATGCTGGAGGCATGTGATGGTCTGGAGGGGTTTTGTTGGGTGTAAATTTGGTGATCTGTATACGGGGAAAATGATCTTGAAGAAGGAAGGCTATCACTTTCTACACCATACCCTATGGACAGTACTTGATTGGAGTCAGTTTGCTCCTACAACAAGACAATGACCCAAAGCACAGTTCATTACTGTCTATACTGGAGCGTCTAGCGCAGTCATTAAATATTGAGCTGTTGTGGAAGCAGCTTGACCTTTCCATTCCAAACCAAGGGATGTGCGTAAGGATGCATCGGGTAAAATCTCTTCAGATTACCTCAGGAAATTGACAACTAGAATTGGAAAAGTCTGCAAGGCTGTAATTGCTGCAACAGGAAACAAGTTTGAAGGACACAATTATTATTTATATTTAAAATCATTATTTATAACCTTGCCAATGACTATATTTCCAATTCATTTATTATTCATGTTGTGTAGGTTTTAATAAAATAGAAG
Source organism: Novumbra hubbsi (assembly GCA_016801125.1). Taxonomy (NCBI): domain Eukaryota; kingdom Metazoa; phylum Chordata; class Actinopteri; order Esociformes; family Umbridae; genus Novumbra; species Novumbra hubbsi. Next base: position 12,956 of record JACXGK010000929.1, read on the forward strand.
GACATATGTGACCCTAATCTTTTGAACAGTAGTGCACCTATATGTATTGTGGCAAATCAGACATTTTGTTTCCTTATGCTACAAAATTTGATGTCGGAGGAGCCTATATAATTCAATTTCACAGAAGATGCATTTAAATCCTAACTCGTCATCCATCCTATACAGTTAATATGCATTAATAATAACCAATAATGATAAATGTAATTATTTTTAGAACATACTGTATTATCTTCATAACAAAATGAATAAGATTTACCCACAATGCTTTGGCTCCAACTACTAGTTACAGTTGGTGAGGAACAACTGCGGAAATGACCAGCTGACTACTGTCAAACGTTTACAACCGTTTATCACATAGTGATAAACATTTCATGCAGTTGACATGTAATCACAATATATTTTTATCCATATTGCAAACTACTCTGAAAGTCAACAATCAACATTTGTCAACACTGATCTGCTCTAATGCAACCATTGTCAGTATCACCTCTTATTGTACATCCTCAGACAGCCAAATATGTTCAAATATAAATGTAGAAAGGTTAAAAGGGAAAACATTTTTCTGTTTATTATTTAAAAGATTTCCCACCAGTGGAAGACGTCTGTGTTAAGTAATTAATGTCCCTGAAGATAAAAAAAAAAATAGTGAGTGGGCAATTTAAAAAAATAAACTACAGATAAAATGACCTTAAATATTTCTCTACGTTTCTAATACGACCATTTCATCTGAACATTTGATAAAGGGATTACTGGATTGCATTATGCAGCACTAGTTGGAATCTGGATGTGGAGGTGCCAATTTGATTTAATAATTCGTTTCCTTTCTGCAAACCTTGCAGTCCTTTTTGAAAACTAAAATTCAGCATAATGCAAGATTTATGTGTGGTGGGGTTGGTCCCCAGTGTCATATCCATCTAGTGCAGACCTGGTAAAAATCTTCAGCCTCCACCATTTCCAGCCATACCTACCGGGTCAGTTCAGAAACTAGTTGCTAAGACACGCACATGACAGAGCACTACTTCCCTGTCAATGCATGCTGTATACACCAAATATACCATAATATATAAAAGACAGTATATGTATAGCATGTAGGGTATGCATTTTAGTATGTATATTCAACACCAGTCAAAAGTTTGCCACACTGTAGAATAGAGAAGACATCAGAATAATCAAATAACACAAAAACAAACTTTTAGTAACGAAAAACTGTTAAACTTTTGAAAATACATTTACAATTTAGATTCTTCCAAGTAGCCACCCTTTGACTTGATGAAAGCTTTGCACACTCTTGGCATTCTCTCAACCAGCTTCATATGGTAGTCACCTGGAATGCTTTTCCAACAGCTTGGAGGAGTTCCCACATATTCAATATGCTTTTCCTTAACTCTGCAGTCCAACTTATACCAAACCATCTTAATTGGGTTGATGTTAGGGGATTGTGGAGACCAGGTCATCTGATGCAGCACTCAATGCTTTCTGTTTCTTGGTCAAATAGCCCTTACACAGACAGTGATTTGCAAAGCACCCTCATACTACCACACCTCCTGCTCCATGCTTCACAGTGGGAATCACAGATGCGGAAATCATTCGTTTACACACTCATCGTCTCACAAAAGACATTGCAGTTGGAAACAAAAATCCCCAATTTTAACTCATCAGCCCAAAAGACAGTATTTCACTGGTCTAATGTCAATTGTTTCATGATTCTTGGGCCAAACAAGTCTCTTCTTGTTGGTGTACTTCAGTAGTGGTTTCTCCTCTTCACAGTTGATGATGTGATGTGTCTGTTACTTGAACTCTGTGAAGCATTTAATTCGGCTGGAATCTCACTTTCTGAAGCTGATAACTATGAACGTATCCTCTGCAGCAGAGCTAACACAGTAGGTACAGAACATTATGCCAGCTACCCAGCCAGCAGAGCCAGACAACACAAACAAATATCACCATAATTTAGATCAGGGCCGTCACTAGGGATTCATGAATGGGTGGCTAAGCCTCTCTTAGCGGGTTCTGGGCATACTCCCCCAGGATTAAAAGTCCCCAAAACTTCTTTTCATAATGTAGTTTATGAGTAACAAGGGGTGTCAAATCTAATCCAAACAAGGTTATTTTTGGTCACTGCTGGCAAAAGAATATACCTGTTACACAGTTTGTGTTAGACATTTAATATGACTTAAATTCTATCCAAATAAAGAAATGAAAGTCCAATCTGTCACCATCTATTTAACACCAAGGCTAAAAATGGTTGTACTATGGCCAACAGTACAGTAGCCAACAGTACTTATGTCAACTATAGTTTATAGTAAATGAACATCAACATACACATTCTGTTACTAAACACGATTTCTCTGAATCATGTTTGTACTTGACTTGTTTGATGCTCACCTGTCCCAGAGCAACACCCAATAATCACCACCACACTCATTATTGCCTCCAGTATGTATTTACATGTAATTGAGAGCATTCTAAAACACTGCCTATGCATTGCCTAACATTTACTTATGTTATGGTAACGTTACCATAGCATCAGCCTCATCTGGCTCATTTTCGGTTAACATTAACTGCTGCAATATTACCCGAAGCGACAGTAGCTTCAGGGGCCGGCTTATGAAAACATTGCAGTGCAGTCTGCTTTCGTTTCGAATTCTCATTAGTACTCACATTAGATACATGCGTATCATGAAGAATGACCGCCCAAGAAACACAGGCCACAGAAGCCCCAATGATTCAAAAGTCAGTGCTTCACAACACTGACGGGGTGAATTTATGAATGAAGGCAAGAACGTTCTGTCACAAACAATGTTTTTCTTTTCATGTCGCACACTGTTCACCAGGTCAGTTCTCTAATTGAGAATGTGTTTTGACACCCCAGAGCTTTCTAGCTGGCCAAGCTGCATACGTGACAAGCCACTGGTGTTTGCAAAACAAGATTTACGCTTACGTTGCCCAGTAACGGTGGGGAAACTGGGAGGTTTGCTGGCTTTTACCAAATGTTTGCTGGTTCCGGTTTTCCAGGTGACATAATGAAACATGTCTTAGCCTTTGCTGCAATTGCTGCTTGTAAGTTGCTCTGGATCATAGTCTGATAAATGACTCAAATGTAAGGATTTGAACAGGCAGATGGTGGGGGTGGGACGTTGCAAATAAAAAGGTCCTTGCTGCTTTAGGAAATAGGAGGGCACACTTATTACCAGTCAAACTGTACAGTATCAGTTTGACTGTCGCTCACCTGTATCAAAATATTGCCAAGCATTATTTCAACAAATTCTTAGGGAAAATACCTTGAACACAATGTTGTTGATACTGGCCATCAGGGTTCTGGACCCTGATTTTTAACTCTAGGCCTCGACTGCTGAGAAACACCACAGGGTCATGAAAGATGTATGCCATTTATTCTTTCACTCATTCAAATCACAAGAATTCACAAATCTCAAACATGCCTCTGTGTATTCATATATTCCATAGCATTACTTGGGTTCTGCATACTAAACCTGGGAACACCGTTTCTGGCATTGCTTAGGAGTTTGCAAAAATAGAATGAAGTTAGGTAAAGCCTCCACACACGCACTCTTTAACTAAATGTTAACCATGTAATTAAACTATGTACTGTTTGTGACAATCCTAAATAATGCAGTAAAATTACAGATGTTAAAGAAAGCTATGGAATGCTTAAGCAATTCATTAGTCAATTGTATCAATAAATTAGCTAAATTACAAGTCAATACCTTAGACCAGGGGGACCCAAACTAGGGCCCACGGGGCCACGCCATACAATATAATACAGTTTGGTAGAATGCAACGTTACTTTCGGCCCACAGCCCCGAGTCAAGCCTGACTTTTGACCTTTCATAGGAAATATGTTAAACATACAGAACAATGTGAGAAGAAATCCGGCAGGTTTTAATACTTTTTTGGATCTCAAAGTATTAAAAACAAAAAAGGAAAATATGTCATTTCATTCTTTACAATTGATCGGGTAAAATATGTTTGTCAATCTTAAAATTTAAATCTAACTATATAAAATCTGAATAAACATTCCACTTAACTGGGCTATGCAAGTGAGGTACAACAGATTTACCATCCATTTGTCAGTCATCAATATAGGGAAAGGTAGCAAACTGACAAATATCCTCAGCCATTTATTTTTTCATTTTCACTATTATGAAGTTCTAGGTCTTGAGGTCCAGTACAGAGGACATATTATATAAACCCAAATGTTTTTAAGTTATTATAACACCAAACAATTTGAAACAATTAGAATATAAATGTAAAACACCTCCAAGCAACATTTTTCCCACAGGGTCTCAAGAAGATATAAAGAGGCAGATGCTTGATAACAATCATCAATCAGGCAAAGTGTATACATATGGTACAAAGTATTTCTACAAACTTACATGTACTACAAAGCACTGTTATGGCAATAACTAAGTTCGAACCTGTTAAATGGTGGTAAGCCTGCCCACAGTGACATTTTAGGGGTCAAATATGAATCCAAGAGCCATAGTTGGAGAGTTACAGAACTTAGTTGCATCACATCTCCAAATCTACAATTAGATTCCACTTCCATCACTACAAAATAGCTTATTTTGTAAAGGTCAGAAAAGAGCATTAGAGACCATCCAACAAATGTAAATATCTGGTTGAAAAAAATAAGATTTTTGGCTTTGTAGGGCAGTTATGGTCAAAAGGTCCAGTAAACTTTCAGCTCTTACCAACACAGGGACCACACATGTATATGGTGTTAAACGCCAATTAAAATATTTTACTATTTGAAAGTAATCTTGCATTACTTACCACTAGTCCGGTGTGCAGAAATCTTTCCTAATTAACAACTGGTTGAGCGATGAGCTGGTCAGGAGTGACTTATTTTACATGTATGTAGTTTTTGCTAATCTGATAAAGGTAGGCCTATATTTTATAGTTCAGTTAGTTTGTTTGCATAGCTAAATAACTAGTATTCTAATGTTCCCTAGTACAGCTCTGATCTAGGAAATAGGCTACTTAACATTATCCCACGTTTTTCACTGCACATGGATTCACGGTTGGAGTATTTTAACCGTTGCCACGTGCAATTGTTTGTTATTGACATTGACAAGTGTTATTCATATTAATGAGGATTGAGCGCACGCTTGTAGCATCCTCTAGATAGTCAGCTGGCGCCCTAAGTCAAGTACCATGACATTATGGTGATTGGTTGAGTTAATGCCTGGTTGCTTCTTTCTGGAGGCTGAAACTTGTTCAAAAGTGAATCTTCTGAGACAATCTCAACCTCAATCGCTTAAATTTTTTTTAATGGCATTCCGGTCCCAATACTTACATCCCATTTAAAACCTGTGGTTTGGGCAGTGCATGAGCACAGAATGAAGGATCTCAAGAATCCAGAAAGATTCTGTACAAAGGAGTCCTAATATCCTTTCCAGAATGTTCGCCAATCCCAAAAAAAGAACTGTGAATAAAACTTCTACAATCTTTAGTAAAGCACAATATTTCCATGTCGGACATTTACCATATAGCTGTTTTGTTTATTGCATACAGACTTTTTTGCTAATGTTTATGAAGGGTGCCTATAATTCTGAAGGTGACTTTAAAGATGTGTTCCATATACAAAATGTAATGAGCATTGCCTCTTTGATTAGAATATGAACTATGGTCAGTATGAAGTTTGGTTCATGACATGAAAATAAATCTCTTAGGCCACACACACACCAGTGAGATCATGGACTTCCCCAGGTTGAGGACATTTTAGTTGCCTTGGCCAGAAGGCTGAAATGTGGCCACAAGTGGGTCTTCCATCAAGACCGTAAGACCAATCACAAATCCAAACAAAATGTTGTGTCACAAAATAACATCCTATAGCCATCTCAGTCTCCAGACTTGACAAACCTGTGATTTGAATTAAAAAGGGCAATTTATAAGCCCAGATGGAGGATATCAAGGATTGCGTGTGGAGAAATGGTCCACAGGACAACATTTCTTTTAAACACTCAGTGTTGCTATCTTCACAAGATATTGTAGGGTACTGAAACCAGGGTGTCAATGTTGATTTAGTTCTTTTTAGATAACTATTACATTTTAACAAAACATTTCATACATGCAGTATATCTTGATGTCAGATTAAAAAAAATGCAATACTGGTCAAGTATATTTATTTTTCAGTATCTTTTAGGGACAGTAATTAACAAAACAAAAGACATCCTAAATAAATATGTGCAACAATGATAAAATAATTTAAATACTGCTGATAAACAAGATACCTGTAATAACTCTGTGTTGTAATAACCAAGACATAATGTCAAAGCCAACATTTGTCCGTCTATTCCAAAGAAAACGTAACGAAAAGCCATTACCCACTATTCAAAAAATTGTTGCTCTGCTCATCAAGAAACAGATTATTCTAAATCTTTGATCTTCTGTTTCAAGTTTTTTTTTGTTTAGGCCTGAGAATGTGCCAGTAAAAACACTTGACACAATTGCCGACATCCACTTTCAATGTAATAGTTTTTTAGAAAAATTACAAAATATCTCCATTCTGAGCAAAGTGTCATTTCAGAGATGCTTTTGAAAAAAGTAAAGCACAGTTCAGATCTACCGAAGTTACAGTATCAATGCATTCTTCAGGATCTTAGGTGTAGCCACAGACAAATACATAAAAGTCCATGTCACAGGTCCAATAGGTCACAACGAAGTCAACATGAGAGTAACCAAACCAATAGACATCATTGCACCAACAACTGTAGCATCCCGGCTGTTAAAGAAAAGTAATTTAGTTCTATTGTGTATATGCATATACTTGTCATACGAAATACCACATTCTCTAGCTTTCCTTAAATTCCTTATTACATTAAGATCAATCATAATCACACATCAATTAAACTAGTCACCATGTAACTTCTACAACTTAAACCTAAACCAGTCAATGAACAGTTCAAAGTATAATACGATTGAAGATACCCCCGCCTGATATTACAGACACAGTGCCAATTCCTTAAATATAAAATAAAAGCCCAATGTCCCTGAAGTGCCACATTGACATGCTTAATCATCTGAACCAATCTGAATCCTAAACAACCTCAGAACTTTTATTGTGTCTCTCTATTTACGCACATCCCTGAAGGCATTGCCTTTAGATACTTCCCACAAAAAAAGGAAACAAATAATTACGAAAACAAAAAAATGAAATACCTTTTAGATGCCCAGAGGATGGCTGTGGACAGACAGATGATGTGATATATTTTTCCCCTCATTCTTAAGCAGCTTCCTCTCTCTGCGGCTGAAAGCAAATGCTTTGAGACTCTGGCATATTTAATTAGAAGCAAGCTGTTTGCACTATCAGTGTGAGGATCTACCTCTCCAATCTCTCGTGAGTCAATCTTCCCCATCTCTGATTTTCTTTTATATTTATGCTGGAATATTTAATTGTAGACAAAAGGTTACTCTGGCTGCATTCACCGCACACAGGCAGAATAATCTGCTTTAAAAGGCTTGACATTTCAGTCTTTTCAAAAAGGCTGAAAAAATTATATCCCTGCTTTTGTTAATCAATGAAGTAGAACTCCCCTGAACAAAAGAATTAAATTGCTTGGTTGGTTTAATAAAACCAACAGAAATAGCTGCTTCCTCTGGGCTTTTTGTGTGCAGGCTCACCACATGTATCCAGCACTGTAATTCCATATGATTTTGGGGCAAAACTCTAATTTCTTCACACAGTTGGCTTTTTAAATCCTATTGAAACTCCAGCCAGTGCCTGCCTGGTGGAGGACAGATTCATCATTAAACCTGACTTTCACAGACTGCTGCAGGTCCACTACAATTTACAATTTCTATACTGCCCTTGGCTTTGGAAAACATTGTAATTATGCAAATGACAGGGGCAATAATTAGGACCTTCAACGTCTCATTGTGTTGCTCCAGTGTGCTCCATTCCAATGGGAAGAGAAAGAACCATGTTCTATTCTTTTTTTTTTAAATTGCACACAGCAGATGTTCAGCCAAAGTTCTGTTCAGTCTTGTGTTAAAATATTATGTGAAGACTGACCATGTCAGGTAGGATCCATTATGTTCTTTCCATTGTGAATAAGTGCTTACTTTTGTAAAATGTAAAATGTGCCTTATGTGTGACTATTTCACATTGCATGTCGAATTCTGTGCAAAATCGTCTGTATTCCACTTACATGTTGGTCATGTTCCATTTGCTGTCCACTGAGGGAAAAAAAGGTTCATATTGAAGTTGGTGAAAAGCTTAGTTAAGCTTAGTTAAGTTATTCAAACAGAGAAAAAAAGACAATCCTCTAAATTGTCTCAAAGAAAAAGTCTGTAAGAATTAATTCCCCTACCAAACAGAAGAGTTCAAATTGAACATTGTGTCAGAAATGTGTACAATTATCATTTTGTCCCTAACTTGATTGGATTAAAGTATATTGTATGGTAGGTTTAATTGATGGCAGTTATGCAAATTACATTAAAATCGTAAACTGCTCAAAAACTCTTAAATCACACATCGCATCTCAATGAAGGAAATGTATTAAGCCTCCCCAGACCATCACAGACCTACCTCCAAACCGGTCATGTTGGATGATGTAGCAGGCAGCATAACGTTCACCGTGGCCTCTTCAGACTCACGTGGTAAGTGTGAACCTGCTCATTCCTCTGAAGAAAACGAGGTGCCAATTTTGATGGTCTCTGGCGAAGGCCAACCGAGCTGCACAGGGCTCTAATGCCACCGTCATGGAGTCTGTCTAGG
>JACXGK010000929.1:21795-48078 GCA_016801125.1 Novumbra hubbsi
CAAACCGGTTCCTCGGAGGGCCGTGTGTCTGCAGGTTTTTGTTTTTTCCTGTAAATTGGTTCCCAGTTCAGACCTAAACAACCAGGTGAGGGTAGACCTAACCAATTAGTGACCTAATTAATCAATCAAGTACAAGGTGACAGCAAAAACCTGCAGACACTCGGCCCTCCGTGGATCCGGTTTGACACCTGTGGTCTAGGGGTTGCAGACCTCAATACCATCTCTACATTGTGGCACAGGGGTGAGGGATCATGACATAGTGATGCTTTTCAGGCTGTGTCTTAATCTACTCTGTAGTGTATGCCATATTTGACTAGTTAATAATAATGTACTGTATGTAAAAACACTGTATTTGGTTAATTGTTAATGATTGAGCATGTCCAGGGCCAGACATTAATTAAAAAGTGGTGCCTTACATTTTTTTACGACAGTGCTGAGCGATTGATGTTAGTCTTTACGACATTTCTGTACTTTCATGAATCAAAACATGAGAGGTCATCTGTGACTGTTTCTCGTATACAAAGTGTATAGAAAAGTTATGTTTCAAATCTTGGAAAGAGGTTGATCGTCACATAGAAGATGGTAAGTTAACATTGTTATTTGCAGGTTGCCTTCAAAGGATTGCTTACCACACTTGAAGGTTTTGTAGCTGAGACTCGGACTGAGAAACTGAGACATGTGCATTTTCGTTTAAGCTAAGTTAAGCGACTATAACGGACTACTTTCTTAACTAGTACCCAAATACCAGAATAAACATCGACTTTGTTATATGAAAACATTTGCTGTTTATGTTTGCATTACGAGGTCGCAAGCAATTTTGGATAACCCACTAATTGTACGTGGTAATGTTCGTTAAATGACTGAAACGTCAATCTAGCTACTACTACAGCTAGTACACGCTAGTACGCAAACCGTTAAAAATTTTGGTAGTTGGCTTCTAGATTAATTGACAGACGTATAGTTCCAGTAAGATAGCCTGTATAGATGTAGCCACTATGCCTTAACTCCACTAAAATATATTCATTAGTCCCCTCTAAATAAATCTTAAACGTCTTACAGAATCGTGATAATTTGGCAGCATGTTCGGTTGAGTTTGATGCTTTGAACATAACTCGCTCACCTGAAGGGAGCTCCCTTCTGTATACTTTAACGTAGTCAGGTGGGAATTTTAACTTCCATCTTCCTTATGGGCAAGTCAACTTGGTGGGACTTTATTTGCAGAAGTATTTATTTTTATCAGCTACCTACGAACAGATATGACATTGTTGTTTGATCGTATGTAAACCCTTAAGTGACGTGACCTGTTGCAACAGCCCTTTTAAAAACTGTGTAACCTCAGGAATTTCAGACTTGCTTTAAAGAAAACTGGAAACTAGACTGCTCAGACTGGGAAATATTTTTAATCATTCAAATTGAAATTACAACCCCAATTCTGAAAAAAGTTCAGACAGTATGGAAAATGCAAAAGAAAAAAACAAACAAAAAGGGGTAATCCGCTTGTTATCCGGGCAGAATGTTGTTTAGCATTGTCCCGCTGGAAAATGCAGGGACATCCCTGGAAAAGATGACGTCTGGATGGTAGCATATGTTGCTCCAAAATGTGTACATATCTTTCTGCATACCCTTGCCACGAGCACTTCCACACACCCATACTATGACAGATGCTGGCTTTTGGACCTGACGCTGATAACAGCTTTGATGTTCCTTTGCCTCTTTGGCCCAGAGAACCCGATGGCTGTTTTGTCCAGAATTTATTTGAAATGTTCACTCGTGGGACCACAAAACACCATAATGTCAATATCAGATGAGAACGAGCTCAGAGAAGGTGGCGGTGCTTCTGGAGAGTGTTGATGTATGGCTTCTGCTTTGCGTAAGTAAAGCCTTAACTTGCAACCATGAATGCAGCGGCGAAGGGTGTTGACTGACAAAGGTTTACCAAGTATTCCCAAGCCCATGTCAGGATATCCATTACTGACTCATGACGGTTTTGAAGTCAGCAAGGGATCGGAGATCACGTGCCTTCAGAAGGGTTTTTTGGCCTTGCCTTTTATGTACCAAGATTTGACAAGAGTCTTTGATTCTTTTAATTATATTGTGCTCCGTAGAAGGTGAAATGCCCAAAATCTTACTGATTTGTCTTTTGGGATTTTTTTTTTTTAAAGTGTTGGATTATTCGCATCTGTTGGCAGAGGGGCAAGCCTCGACCCATCCTTGCTCTTGAAGGACTAGTCCTTTTTTGAAGGCTCCTTATATACTATGATTTCACGATTGCCTTGTCTTACATTGCCCCCGTCACAACCTTTTTTGGATTGTGTTGCATGCTTCAATTTTAAAATAAACGTTTACCTTAAAAACTATGCATTTGATTAGGTAAAACATCAAATATGTTTTTTTTTATACAGATCTAAGTACATTTACAAATAACTGCTCTTTGTTTTCATTAGCATTTTCCATACTGTCACAACTTTTTGGGAATTGGGGTTGTGCAAGTAAAAAATATACAAATGTACACATTTTATACTTTTTGTACATTACTATATCACAAAATACCTGACCATATATCTTACATACATATCACAAACTATTATAGGGGAGTAACAACATATCTACGTCTCAAGTTCTGTCACTTAGGGAGAGAAGGGTCAAGCTAGCGTGCAGCATCAGGGGGTTACATTGTTTTACTCCCTACTAAACCCAAATCCATTGTGGTGTATACCATATACATTTATATGGTAGATTTTAGTCACAGGTTTTACTCCCTACTAAACCCAAATCCATTGTGGTGTATACCATATACATTTATATGGTAGATTTTAGTCACAGGTTTTACTCCCTACTAAACCCAAATCCATTGTGGTGTATACCATATACATTTATATGGTAGATTTTAGTCACTGGTTTTACTCCCTACTAAACCCAAATCCATTGTGGTGTATACCATATACATTTCTATGGTAGATTTTAGTCACAGGTTTTACTCCCTACTAAACCCAAATCCATTGTGGTGTATACCATATACATTTATATGGTAGATGTTAGTCACAGGTTTTAAGAGTTATTTTCTAACAAGTCCTTCATAGGGGGCCTTACTGCCATCTTTGGACTTTTTCATAAAATGTAACGTGTATGTAACACAATCAATTAAATGTGTCAAATCAGTAGTGCTTTAAAAACTGAACGGTGTCTCAGCTCCTGTTTCAATCCTCCCATCACTAAAATGGACATTTTGTTTTCAATGAACATGGTATATCTCGGGACGTCTTGTGTGTCTAATCCACATGTCTGTATGTACAGGCCAGCTCCATGGTGGCAGTGGGGATCACCTTGGCAGCAGCTGGATTTGTAGGTCAGTTTGTCACTATAGTAACTTGCCTAAAAATGCTTTCATTTGAAACGTTTTGATAGATGATTTCACGCTATGGTTTGTACAACTTGATTTAGGTCGCTATGCCATGCAGGCCATGAAACACATGGAACCCCAAATGAAGCAGGCTATGAAGAGTTTTCCTAAATCGGTATTTTATTGACTTTTATGTGTGTATAGTCTTTCGCAATACACTAGCATTGACTTCTATGAAAACAATGTTTATGTTGAACAACTGTAACTGTCATATTGTAGGCTTTTGGTGGGGGATACTACAGAGGTGGATTTGATCCAAAAATCAACAAAAGAGAGGCGTCACTCATTCTAGGTGTCAGGTACTCTACACTTCATTGTATGTGCTTATGATATAACTAAGTACATTTGTGAATTAATTGTTCTGTCTTTTCTCTCCAGTCCCACAGCCAACAAAGCCAAGATCAGAGAAGCCCATAGAAAACTAATGATTCTAAATCACCCTGATAGAGGTTTGTGGAACTAGTAAATTGTTATTTGAAATGTAACCTATTTAAAGCCATTCAGCCTGGCAGGCTAGATCACCCTTTTTTTTTAATTATATATTGCAGGTGGATCGCCGTACCTTGCAGCTAAAATAAATGAAGCAAAAGATTTACTTGACGGACAACTAAAGAAATAGTTAATTTATCTCATGTTGCGCTTGGTGATGGGGAAGTGGTATTTCATACGGTGTAAAAACATCTCATTAATTAAAAGAGATTGAACCCTAGCCTCAGTACATTTGTTTTTACATTTGAATAATTTTGTAGACTTATCCGGAGTGACCTAGTGTTAATGCATACATTTTATGGAGATCGACAGAATGTTCTGCTCAGCCATGTTTGACAAAAAGGTCACCATGTAAAACAAATGGTTTTAAATCTAGTTTGAAGATCAACTTTTATTTAGGAACTACCGGCATACAAAACACATCCCATGTCACACAACTAGAATGGTCATTAAAAAAAATATTTACTGAAAAGAAATCTGGAAATTGATCTCTCAGTAGTCGAAATTGTCACCTGCATGAAAATACGGTAATCCAGCCAGTTTAGTGTTAAGAATAACAGCCTTTTTAAATACTGTACATTTTGAAAATAAATAAACCAAATAAAGCACTTTAATGACAAGTGTTACTGCTACTGTCATAATAGGCCCCGCACGGTGCATGAGAAACAGAAGTCCATCGTACAAATATCACTGTGCAGCCTGGTTTTTCAATTGTATTGTTTCTGAATGATTATACGCCATTTATAGTCCCCATTCTAGTTATGCCACTACCTGTTGCTAGGACATTTGTCCTGGCATTGGACATTATGAAGCAGTGTTAAATCTGATTGTTTGATGCCACCACCACCACTAAACCTCCAAGTCCAGATCGACCATTGTCCTCCATCATGCATACCTGTTTCACACTTGTCTAGCTACTCCGCCTCGCAACCAGCAGGAGGAAATGACGGCTTACACACAGACAGTAACATCCATGTTCACGTTTGATTTCACGAAGGGGAGATAGGGGGTTGTTTCCTGGGCACTGCTCCACTTTGTTAGACCAGTCAATCAAGTACATATACTGTCCAACGCCAGGGTGCATGAAGCTACAATGTACAGCATCAAGTCATGGCAACTAGATTTAAAATTGAGTATGTATACTGTATAATCTTCATAAAGATCAGGGAGATACTGTGTGGAGTCATTCAGCATACAAAAACATTAACGGACCACTTTCCAGACTAACGTTATTCTTATGGAAACAATACAATTCAGTGCAAATGTTTTTCTCTTATCCACACTGCATTTCCTACCTTTCCTCATAATGAAGAAGTGGTTGCATATTAAAACATAACAAAAGCAGCTAGCTCTTCAACAAATAGTCAGTTAACTGGATTATTCCAACCCATTGACAAACCTTTACCTACAGCCGGGCAACGGTGTTAAATCTACAAAAGGCACAACATCTGATCATGTACTTAAAACACTTATGTCTTGGTTCAGTGCTAAATCACCACCTCTGTGTTCCCTAGTAAGGAAACTGAAAAGTGCAGTAGAGTATCTGGAAGTCCATATGTCTATCTTTGGCAAGCTTGTACAATAACTATTGTAAAAAAAAAAAAAAAAAGGAGTAACAATTAATGGGTTTTCAGTGGATCTGTAGATGGGGAGACACCATTCAGGACAGCCTGCTGGTTACCGCTCCCTGGGTAACATATGCTGGTAGCCTTTTCTGTGGAGGTCATGCTCAGTTCATCACCGCTTCCATTGCTCTTTGTTGATGCTGCAGGCTTGCTGTCCTCTGCAATACTCTCAACCTGTTCCTGCTGAAAACAGGCAAGTAAGTGAAGCTTACGGAACACTTCACATATAGTACTGGTTTGAATATATTCGAGGTACTTGATGATTGATCTAAACTCCTAAAATTACATATTTGAAACATACATGACTTCGAAATCTGATCTTCAACATTTTAACAAACTCACCAGTTCTTTTGTGTTCTTTTTCACTTCGTTTTGGTTTGTCTGCCTGCTTTGAGATTCAGCCCGGGATATGTAATCCGCCACTGTAACTGCAACAGTAAAAATCTTAGAGGCACTAGCATTTGTAATTAACTTGCAATTTGTTTAATCAGCAAAGAAAACCTGTCTCAAAGCAAGGAAGAACTAGATGGATCTTAGGAGAGCAGGGAAAAATACAGGCAACTCCAAGGAACACCAAGTAGTTAGTTAATTCATCTCATGTCCTTGAAACACCAAATACAGTTACCACATGTTAGTAAATTGGGAGTAGAGACATTGAAAACAACTACAGACTTCATAGCATGCTTATTCGAAGTGTCTCCTCAGCTCTAGAAAATGTTGAGGAGAGCTTTCAAAGCAAGTTGATGGTTACTGGTTAAAACACTGACTTTAATCCTAGCCTGGCAAGTGTTTAGCGCAGTCATACATGCTGTTGTTGAGCAAACTACAGGACTGTTCACTACCAGTTACCTGGTTGCCTTTCTTCTGGTAGGCGGATACGACGTCTGCTGCTACGGTTACGCTGCTGAGGTTTAGCTTTTGACTCATCTATGTAGGGGACAATTTTTCAGAGCCCGAATCGCATGAGAATAGACTTGGGATAGGTGTCAAATTACATACACTTCCAGTCAAAGGTTTGGACACACTAAATCAAGGGTATTGTAATGAAGGATATCCTCTGCGGCAGAGGAAACCACTTAAGAGCCAATTTAATCATAGCGCTTGATGGTTATTGTGACTGCAGACATTTTCAAGTTCTTGACGTTCTCTGGATTGACTGACCTTCATGTCAAACTAATAAAGGTCTGTTGTTTCTCTGATGCCCTTCTGTATTTTTTTAAACCCTACCATATCACAACAACTAATTATGTTCCTCCTCGCACAAAAAAGCAGATACCAGTCCTGCTGCAGGGTTGATGCCCATCTATGCTCAAGTAATGGCCCGTTTCCTGGCATCTCCTCCATGCTCTTGACACAGCAGACATTCTTGCGACAGCACATATGGATGTGCCGTCCTAAAGGAGCTGGACAGCCTGTGCAATCTGAATGGGCTGCAGGTACAGCCTTATGCTACCAGCAGTGACAAGGACACTAACAAAATGCTAAACTATAGAAAAATCTGTCCAAAAGGATACGGCGAAAGCCATTGTCAGTGGTCACCACCTGCAAAACCATTCCCTTTATGGTGGTTGTCTAGCTGTAGCCTCTCTAGTGCACCTGCTGTCACTTTCATTTGCACCAAAACAGGCAGACATTGATTCATAATTGCTTATGCTTCCTAACTAGACAGATTGATATTCATAAAGGTAAATTGACTTGTTACTGTGATGATTACGTGTTCCCTTCATTTTTTTCAATCCATTTAACAATTTTGGTGACCACGTACTACTTCATAGTTTTGAAATCAATGTGGAAAATAGTAACGATAGAAAAGGCCCTTTTAATGAGTAGGTGTCCAAACGTTTGACTGGTGCTGTGTGTGTGTGTGTGTGTGTGTGTGTGTGTGTGTGTGTGTCTGTGCGAGCATGTGTACACTCACACACTAGTTGGTAAATCACAGAGCCATCTAATAAATGGACGGAAAATGTGTAAGGCTGAAATAATTTGCTCGCAGCTCCCATGCAAAGGCTGCTCTATTTCACTTTCAAGAGAGGAAACATAGATTTTCGAACGCCGTTGCTCCCAGGACACTACAGCAGAAACTGCATTACCCCGGCAGCCGGTAATTCAAACAAAGAAGATATTGATGACGGCCTTAACAGTTAATCACGGCGAGGATCACGTGTCGTGGGACCTACCAAGACCGTTCTCGCTGAGGGATGCGTTGTCCGATTCACTCATGCCATCTATAACCGTGGCGTCCTCATCAGTCCGGCGCCGACGGGAACGGCGCCTGCGGTTGGCGTTGATGTTAGAGTCACTGGCGTCAGTGTCAGCAGTCTGGTCCGTCTCCGTGTTGTCAAGCACACTGTAAGGATTGCCATCGGGATCCTTTAGAGCTGAGTGCAAAGTCATACGTTGGTGTTTAATACCGGCAGTTTTCTTAAGTGACAGTGATTTAGTTATTAAATGTAGCTTTGTTACACTATAGTGGCTAACAATGAGCCACACAAGCTTGATAGCCAGTGCAACATATGTTGGTTCACTTCTGTCAGACCATAAACATGACACCGAACTTAGCTATGTTATTGAATACATTTCCCATAGGGCCATTGGGCACGGAAAAGGGGGCTAAATGCTCCCAAGCTGGCCAATAATAACTTATACTTAGCCATGCCAATGACACACCAACCCTCAACAGCCTACTACCTCATTTTGTATTCGTATGGCTTCTTGGCTAGGTTCTGATAAATAACTATAGAAACGTCATGGGTCTGAGTCCAACATTTTTGGACATGAACAAGCACCAATTACTGTTGAATCTTAAACTCAACCAGTGGAGCTGCAAGGTAGTTTTTTGTGCGTGTGCTAGATTACCAAACAACTGGAGGATATCGAGTTTATAACGCAATGATATATGATTGCTTGATGCTAGGTCCCTCCCAAATAAATATATAAAATCCAAATGGTTAATCCCACACCCCCCCCACCCATGTCTGCAGGTGTACCAGTGTAGGGGGCTCCTCTCCCGCCCTCCCCCCACCCATGTCTGCAGGTGTACCAGTGTAGGGGGCTCCTCTCCCGCCCTCCCCCCACCCATGTCTGTAGGTGTACCAGTGTAGGGGGCTCCTCTCCCGCCCTCCCCCCACCCATGTCTGTAGGTGTACCAGTGTAGGGGGCTCCTCTCCCGCCCTCCCCCCACCCATGTCTGTAGGTGTACCAGTGTAGTGGGCTCCTCTCCCGGTCCCCCGGCCCCTGCCACGGGGCCCTCCTCTCCCCCTCCCTGAGGCAGCTCGTCTTCTGCTTTCTTTCTGTGGCCAGCTCTCCCTCTCCAGTTCTTCTCCTGCCAGGGACCAGTCACTCAGCTCATCCTTTCGCTCAGAATCAGTTTCGGAGGCATTTGATTGCTCGGAGTTTGTGCCTGAAAATCAAACATTGCTTTAATACGATATGGCAGACTTTCCCCATCACGAGCGATTACGCTACAGAACGGTAGAATCTAAAAACCTTTCAGGATCACTGTGAATGACGGTTACCATAGCCAGAGGTGTAGTTCGGGCCCCTTCGCCCACGCCCTCTTCCGGTGTAGGATCGACTGGTGTGCACAGAGGGACCAGCCACTCCATCATCTACGGCATAGCCTTTGTCCTTGTCTCCAGGGCGACCAGAGGATGGCCGGTGTCCCATCCCAATCTGCCTCAACTGCTCGTCGATCTGCAGTCTCTCCATACGCAGGAGCTCCACCTCCTGCTCAAGACAGACCTCATTTAACTAACTTCAACAAGCCCGACTGAGTAGTTTGTTAATGTGGACCATTGCTTACGTTGAGGTAGGCGATGTGGTATTCCAAAAGCACCTGGACATTCCCAATATTCTCTTTAGTGCCGACAAAGGTGAACGGAACCATTCCCTGTGTCAGCACATTACAAATAAAGATGTTATTATGGGCAGTCTCTGTGAAACATTGATCCATAATGCAGCTGAGAAATAGCAGAAAAGAGCTTACTTCTTGACGTGGCTGGGTGCTATCTTTGTCCCCCTCAATCCTCACTCTCACCACGCCCGATTTGTCAACCATCTCCTGAATGACTTTTCCATTTTTACCAATCACCTTGCCTGAAGAAATCAATGAGCCAGTGTTTGCATTAAGAGGTAGAAAGCACACACAAGTGTTTGAATAATCGAAATATCACTGTAATACTTACCAACCAAGTTTCTTGGAATCTGAACAGAGTCTTCAGTAAACTCCAAATAATTCCTGGCCTTTTTAACCACCTCCTCTGTCTTCAAGAATCCAATTGGAGAAAGAAAATGATTTTCAATTAACACATTATTCAAAAGGCACAAACATAACATCTTAAAGATTTAAAAGCATTGGCACACCTCTCCGTAAATTCTGAATGTTCCACTACTCTCATCCAGCTCGATGGCAGTGATACCAGGCACTTTTCGGGCTTGTTGAATGTTGCTGCCATGGCTTCCAATGGCAAGGCCCATGAGGTCCACCCTGACTGTAAACTCTTCTTGGAAAGCAGATGCCAGTTGCTTTGTGCTCTATAAAGAGAAAATGTATGGGTCTTATGACCTGTTTCTACATCTTACTTACTTATTATTTAGGATTTTAGGAGGGTATAAGCATAAGCCCTCTTAGTAAACTACTGCTGAGGTAAAAAAAAAAAAAGAAAAATTTATTTTGTTGTTTAAAGAAACTATTTCAGCAGGGACGAAACAATTACCTCAAGATGTTTTGTGGCCTCTTCATTTCTGGACATGAGCATGAGCTTAGTACGAATGCTCCTCAAGTGCATGTCACTCAGCAAAGACACTCGCTTGATTGTAGCTTCATTTATTGACTGTCAGGAAACAACAATATAAATGTAAACAAAATGGGAAGATAGTGTTTTACTTAAAACCGCTGATAAAGAATAAGAAAGAGTGGATAAAGGGACTTACCAGTACAACCAAGTTACTGGTCTCTGGACAGTAGACTATACGACACGCTCCCACTGCCTTTTTAAAATCTTTATGTGCTTGTTCACTATCACACCTAAAGTAAAACATGCATGAGATTCTGACCACCAACGCATTCAAATTACACATGTTCTACATTTTATAGTATAGTTGTTTTAGTGGAAAATACTATATTGTTGATTTATTATGAATACATTACCATACTATGTCTAGATTCTTAACTTCAGTGTTAGTCTCTATTGTACAACATACAGTACATTAAGCGATTGATCTTATCAAGTAACTAGCCAATACCCTAATTTGAATATACTTCTAAAGTAGCCGTGCAGTAAATCATCAGTTGATATTTTATTGCATCACTTTTATAATGTATTTTCCTAAGCTTTCGATGGCCTTAGGAAACGAATGTGAAGATGTTTACAAAGACTTATGTTCACATCCGCTAATATGATGTCTTAGAGCAAGGGTATTCAAATGGTCCCCCTGAAGAGGTTAGCGGCCTGCTGGTTCAGTTCTACCACACAATAACGGCTCCCACCTGGTGTCCCAGACCTCTAAGGCCCTGATTAGAGATGCAATGAAACATTCTGTGGAATTGGCTTTAAGGTCTAAGTTGAAATACCCCTGTTCTAGAACCTACCCCCTTTACACCGTTGAACAGTCATTGTTCTAGAACCTACCCCCTTTACACCGTTGAACAGTCATTGTTCTAGAACCTACCCCCTTTACACCGTTGAACAGTCATTGTTCTAGAACCTACCCCCTTTACACCGTTAAACAGTCATTGTTCTAGAACCTACCCCCTTTACACCGTTGAACAGTCATTGTTCTAGAACCTACCCCCTTTACACCGTTGAACAGTCATTGGGTCTATTAGAATTAAATCAACCCTGTCACATCATACAGTTGTCAAAAGTACCATCCCATTCACAGGCTGAAACAGCTATGTTTTTCCGCAAAATGTCTCATATGGGAAAAAGAAACGTGTCTATTTATGTGAGTTTGTCACAGCACGGACATATTTTTGTGTGGATTGTATAGTCCTTGAAAGTGTACCTACACTGATTTCAGATCATCAGGAACCGGTACTGTGCACTTGTAGAAAGAGCTTTTTGACACTGCCTTGTTGACATTCACAGGCCGGAGACGTTCAAAGGTGACAATTTCATTGTATGTGGCATCACAGGCGGCATACTCAATAACATAGAACTAAACAAAAAAAACACACAGATTACGTTTTGTCTTGCATGAAACTGGCAAAATATCAGGATGAGAAAACTAGAAGATGGACATCCAAGAAATCTGTGTCATAAAATAGTTGAAATGACAATGTGGAATTAAAATCACAGATGATAACTCACATCTCCCTTCATCATACGAACTTTGGCAAGCCACCAGCCACCTGGCTCTTGCTCATTGGCTCGGGAAAAAATCTGGAGTAAAAGATAGAAATACTTTTAAATAAGATTCCCAGAAAAAACAATGGCTGTTAAACAGAGTAAGTGAAATAGAGAGCAAGTTCTTACCTCCACATCTTCACCTTCCCCGATGTCCTTTTTAGTACTGGTTGGAGGTGGCATCCGAACATCACCAAAGGGTACTTGTCTCTCAGGTTGCCAACTTTTTTTTAACAACAACAAACTTTTAGATAGCACACACTTACACCACCATGACCAAACTTATAGAACTATAATTAAAATACTCTAGAAGTTACACTTACTTGTTCTCAAAGGCAATAGTGAGTGAATCATCATGGACATCTTTGACAAATCCCTAGAGAAAGGACAGCAGTGGGTTAAGTTCAGAAGAAGTTTTAACAGGTAGGCTTGCCTTATAGCAATGAATCAGTAATGATTTGGAGATTAGGCTGGAGTTAACTGCTGCTCGCTAGCTCGTTCTACTCTGAGCGTAATTCAGCAATCCTAGTTTCAATGGTTTTACTGTTTATCTTTCAGCCGTCCAATCACATATTTGGAATCTATAACTTACATAAATACCTGACAACATAAGCTACAATTTGATGCAATTGGTTACAAACTTTTCGCCCACCAAAGGGTCAGAGTCTTGTTTTCAAGGGAACATTAAGTCCATCATTTGAGGTAGGAAAGTTTCATGATCTTTTTTTCCACTAATATTTCATATTTGTGCTCCATCTGTTAGCATGCATAATGCGTGTCATTCTCCTTTTACCCCTCATTAACAAGCTGTTTTCAACCACCATACTGACATTGACTGAATGTTTTTGTTGCTCCATTGCAGCTATTGAAGCACTTGTTCTGTTCCAAAAACAAACAATCAAATGCATGAATTAAAGACTGAGTTCCCTTTAATGTGGATCTTCGACACAGTCAATTTAAAAATAGACTTGTTGCCTAAGTATCTGCTCAACCTGACGACAGCCGAGTTGAGTACAGAGAGCAGCTGGCACTTAGCAGATACACCAGTCGGACTAAGACTGGGCATTCATGGAATAACTTCGGTGTGATGTGTAGTTCAAATTCCCAACTGCCTATAGTCTAACGTTAGCTATACCAGTCAGTAACATCTTATGTGTGCTACATTTAGGCCTACTGCATGTACCAATATGTGACAATGACGTTGAATGAAGACCAAATGTTATAACCACACCTTTTCAGTTATAATTGTTTGCTTGACCTTATTTAGACAACATACTGGACCAATTAAAACAATAGCTTAAACGAAATGACTAACTATGGTTGAAAATGAATTTACCGGACACTGTTTAAAACTAACTGTATTATAACTTTAACCCGACCCGGCGTTACGTTAACCTTAAGATATTAAGCAGTTGTAAATAAACGTTTTCCGTAACAACACTCAAACTATTGTCGAAAATTTAATTTTCAAGACAAGCAATAGCAATTAAATTAGTTAACTAGCTAGGTAGCCAACGTTGTTAGGCAACTGGTCTGTATTAAATTTACATTGCCAGTAAAATAAGCTAACATTTGCCGGTTGATGTAAACAAAAAGCAACACTAGCTAGCCAACTATTGCGAAGTCAACCACAGTAGTTTGGCAACGTTAGAGAATGTCAGGATAGCTAAAAACATTCCTTAGCGTTCCATTTTAAGACAGTAGCATTAACAGTAGGAACTAACGTATTATTACAACATGGAGAGTAGTTGTTGACTTGAAGTTATAGTAGTACTGTACGTAGTTAACCATTTTGCTAGCTTTGTGATCCTGAAAGACAAACCTGATTTGAGTACATGTGGCTTGCAAAAACAATGACAGTCAAGGGGGCCCACTACCGTAACCGTAGTTATTTGATGTTAGTAACGTTAACGGTAGTTACAGTTGCTAACCGTCAGTGCTGTGGTATTTAGGTAGCAAATGTTACCTAGCCAACTTAAAAAGAAATAGCCAAGGTCTGTCTGTATCTATCGTCTGTATCTAAGCTTAGCTATCTTAGTTAGCTACGTTTATTGACTAACGTTTTATTTGAGAAAGATGTGTTTTAACATGTCTATTAACATACGGTTAAGGTCAATTTATGTTGATATATTCACTGATTTACCTTATAGTAAGCTCCGTTGGAGCCACGGACCTCCACCGTCAGTTCCTCCATGTTAGACATGCAGCATGCCGGGGAGGAGTTCTAGAAGTGTCGCTAGCTAAAGTGTCGCTAGCTTGCTACAACTTGCAGGCCAAGTTCAATGTGTGCAAATATGCTGCGTTAACGTGCTCATCGGAACTTCCTATGTACTAGTTGTCATCATATATGCTACTGTTATAGCGTCTGACCCGGTCTGACTCATTAATTTAAATTTGGCATCACTGTTAGAGGTGTTCTAAATTGTAATACTTCTTCTAAAAAATGTGGGCGGAATACAATGGTTATAAGGGGCATGCCGCCACCTACTGTACTGGAATATTCAATTATCACTGGTTTACAGACCACATATCTAAAATGTATATAATTAACATCAATCTCTTTACTTAATTCAACCATGTCTACTCTAGCATTTCTATCTTTCTCATCCATTTACCTAAAACAATTAATCTACACGTCTTCCACCATTTCAATAACTTGGCATGTTGTTATGTTTCCCTAACAAATATAACGGGATATGATTTTGAAAAACAATGTCCCAGCAATGTCCAGGTTGCAAACGCCATAACTTCTATGCTATTTCGACCTTTGAATCTGAACTCAACTGCCTTTCTCTGCATGGTGTAGAACCGCCAACCCGTCATCCTCTATACCCAAAGAAACATCTTGTATATCTAATGTCAACTGATCAACCATTTTATTTCCCCTCTAAACAGAATAGAATGGGACCCAAAAGAAAAAGAAAAACCACAATACCCCATCACTTAATTCTTCATCACAGCATTAAAGCATCCAATAATAATAGGTCAGTCTTATAGCTCAGAATTATCACATATTTAACTATTAACCACTGATGTAGAATCAAAAACAATTACAATTTTGCAGATGGGTAGCACTGTGCCGAAGATATTATTGCCACAATAGTAAACTGGAAAAAAATAACCAAGCAAATCTCTAATTTTGAGACAATTCTAGTGAGACCATTCCAGTGAGACCACTGTTTGGGTCTTTAGATCAATCTGTATGTAGAATGTATGTAAAAAATGTAATCCCTTGACCTAACAACCTACATTCCCAACCCCAGTCCAATCCTGTGAGTCTTCCAAAATATTCACATTAAGGGCTGGGAGTAACTATTCAGGCACACCACTAAGGAGGTTAACTTTAGAGGCTTAGCTCCGGTTCTGCCAAACCACACTGCTCAACCAGTTTATTAACTGTCTATCTAAGACCCCAGCCAAAAATACTAGCGTTCTCCCAGGAGTTGTCTACTACTGTCACAACCATAGCCCTGAGAGAAAAATATTTAATCTTATCATTTTAAATTGTAGTCATTTAGCAGATGCTCGTATCCAAAGCGACTTACAACAAGTCCTCTTAAGGTGTCTTGGAAAACAAACATCTTAGTAATGATCGAAGCCATTACTTGGTAAAGTCAGTGCCAGAGAGACCAAAGTTAAGTGTTTTTTTCCCCCTTGGGTGGTGGGGGTGGGAGGGTACACAAGTTAATTAAGATACTCATTAAAAAGGTAGGTTTTCAGCTACTTTCGGAAGGTACTCTGCTGTCCTGGCTTCAAGGACAGCAAGGACAACTTATCTGACCGTAGTGGTATTTTTAATTCAATTATTGTGATCTTGTAATAAATATAAAGCTAAAGAAGGTTAGAGGCATCTAGTGGCAAACCAGCCACTTTACCATGGACATTGCAAATCTCTTTACTGTAATCAACTGGATAGGCTTTTCTACCTTCAACAGAAACAGTCTATGGTGTCAGGTTGGTGCCAAATGTTGGGCATCGGTAGAAGACACCTCTGCTGCAGGCCCTTTTACCTGGTTCCCAACCATTCCTGCCACCAGCACAAAGCCATGGAGATATGCTCAAACATCATGTTTTGCGAGTGTCGTCCCACACCACGGCTGGCTGAGACGGGGTTGTGCACGTTAGCTCACAATCCAGAACAGAGACCAGTCTTTGGTTAGTCTTCTCCGGGCAAGCAATCAGCTGCTGGGTCAACTGGGACTGCTGCACAGGAGATCCTGGCACGGCTGGGCTGCCAAGTCCATGAGTGGCGTCACACACCAGGCTACTGGCCCACTCCCAAATTGATCAGCTACATCCACTGGTGGAGTGGTGGCTCATGCTCAATATCCTCTGGCGGATGCAGATTGTGGAGAGGGAATGATGGCTTTGTTTTTCCATTGTCTCTCAGTCGAAGGGGGCAGAGGGGGGCTCGACTAGCATCTGTGAGGCGCTACATTTCGTGGAGCGCTTCGGGGCCATCATTTCCCTTCGGAAGCAGCCACCCTACCAAGTGGGCCGGAGCCCCTCATGCTGTGCCCTGGACAACCACAGCTGTGCCCCCCCCCCACAGCAAGGGACCGGTTACGCCTACCAGAAAAGAATTACCATGGCCTCCCTGAACAACGGGAGCTGCAGGTTGCCGCATACTTCCTGGTGTGCAATGGCCTCCTCTGTTACTGGGCACCGCGGTGGGAAGACAATGTGGATCCTCAACCCAAATAACCACCAACCTGGACCTTGTCCACACCCAACCCTTGGCTGGACTCTGAATAGGATCATTTGTATTAAGCCAATTTCTATGCCCTATTAATTAATGAATAAATATAGTTATTTGCATCATTTTAGCATGCATATATATTTTTGTAAACATACAGGGTAACCCATCTATTTTTGTATATCAATTACATGTCCTGACGTCATATATTTTGGGGATGGATTACATGTCCTTACATCCTCCATATTGTATTGAGTATGTGGCTTTAAGAGAGATACTTGAGAGGCTTTATTCTGTAATGTACACAAATACTACCTCTAATTGGTGAATACAGGTCGAGGGCGGGCATTGTGCCAAATAACTTTGGGTGTGATTTAGAATCTGTGTCTTTTCTTGGGAGAACTTCCTTCAGGCTGTTTCTTCTTTGTAAACCACCATGTAATCACATTAAAAGTAGTTCAAAAGAAAGTACATGGTTTCCTACAGTTGCTTTGAGTAAATTAGATGAAGTTGACTCATCTCTCAAACCTAGAAACGTGTATGTTTTAAATTAAGCACTTAAACACCTGGCAGTCAAAAAGACTGTGAAGAGGGTGAGGGACTGGATTCATTAACTTGAATGTATTCAGAGATACAGAAGTTTTGCCACAGTGCCAAGTTGGCCAACAAACTGCCTCTCACCTGGTTACCTAGTCAGTGC
The DNA here is from genome assembly GCA_016801125.1 of Novumbra hubbsi. Classification (NCBI taxonomy): domain Eukaryota; kingdom Metazoa; phylum Chordata; class Actinopteri; order Esociformes; family Umbridae; genus Novumbra; species Novumbra hubbsi. Next base: position 39,053 of record JACXGK010000929.1, read on the forward strand.
CAACCCCACCCCTCCATATTTGCCTCTCACCATGGTTACTCTAGGCAGCTATAACGGGAGTCAATACAAGGCTAGTCTAGGTGAGACAATACAAGGCTAATGTCTAACAGCCTGTTAAAGAATCCCTAAGTAAAATGTTTTAAGTAAAGAAACAAAGGTTTTGTCCCCTATAAACATAAGCTAATGAGGCCCTCGAAGAGTTGTTTAGCAACACAGACAGTTCAGTGCCAGTGGAATGTCAATTTATCATTTTTGGAGCGTGCCGCTATTATCCAGCTAATTCTGTTTAATCAATCTCGATCCAGCTAATCTTCTTCTGTGAGGCATCCCTTCCAACCAATCGCCATCGGCAAGGCGGGCCTTCCTTTTTGGCGTATTTTGCGAGATACCTGGATGATATATACAGCATAAGTATGCCAAAGGGAGCGAAGTTCGCTTACTGTAAGAAACCATAATGGCAGCTAGAGACTAGGACAACAAACTGCCAATTCCTCCCATGTCTACTACAGCATACAGTACAAAGACTGCAAAGAAGTGAAAGAAGACATTGACTAGCTTTCTATAGCTTGCAACCTGAATCCTAAAATAACATTAGCAAGGCTAACAAGTACGTCAAATATTTTTTGGGGAACAGGTTATTCGATTTTTCATATTATTATTCAGAACTTCCTTCACAATCTGGTATTGGTGCAAAACCTCTTTCTGACCGCTGTGTAATTGTTAAATACTGTATTTATTCTTATACTGACAATAAAATCGATAGTACTACAAAAGATACAGATTTCCATGCTTCCAACCAATTCCAATTTACTAAACATATATTTTTTTACTATTGTTAAATGTTTAAATGGTAAAAATAACTTAGTTGTGCTGTTACTTGATCAGCATGTTTCTGGCGGAAATGCAACGTAACAAGGACAAAATAATTCAAGAATGGTTGGGTGTCAGATCACTCTAAAAAATGTGAAGCAGACACATTACTATATTTCCTTCAGTCCCTCAAATAGTTGGGTTTAGGGTAATATATATCTGATGCTGACTAGATTTTGGATCCTCTAGATTTAGGTTTTCTTTCCTAAACAGAGCTTCTTAAAATGTTCTGACATTTCATCTAGTAATTTCACAAGATGGATGCGAGTTTCTTTTGAAAGACACAAGAGATTATTGTTACTTTTTTGTGGGGAAAAGATCCTACCCCAGAGCTCAGTCTTCTGGGGAATACGTGCAATGGTTGTTATATGCAGGGATGCCTTGTTCCTGACGGAATTTTCTGCAGCTCTGCTAAGACGGCCATTCTTCTCACCTTTTCATAACTGGTAGCACAGTGCCATCTTGCCCTACTTCTTAATGAAGATTTTTTTTGGTGTCCCTCTCCTGATTTGTACCTTTTATTAGCAACCAAGAAAATGCTACTGCTAGCACTTATTTTCACATTGAAAAACCCCTTAGTCATTTGTCATCTGTATATGAATGTAAACATGAGGTTAACACATCTTTTTTTATACTATTTATTAAACATTGTAAACACTGTGAATCCCATGAAATGTTTTCTTTTCTATTTGTTTTTAAACTATGACATCTAGTGGCCAATATCAACGATTTGAACAGTACTGTCTACTGCTCCAATATGCAAGGAACCTCACCATCCTTCCACACAGTATTTTAGTCATATAGCGAGGCTCCTATCTAGAGCTACTTATATTTTGGGGCTATTGTTGTGCATATAGCTAGATGAAGCAACTACATTTGTCTGCCAACAACATTTATTTCAGTGGTAATACAAACTGTATAATATGTTCTTATAATATTCCTTATATAACTATATATATAACTGTGTTTTCACAAAAATAAATCATTGTTAATATGCTCACAGAAATAATTTTTGTTCGATGTTTAAATAAATTTATTTTTGTTGTTTTTTACAAAATTGCTTTAAAAAAAAACATTTATAATTTGAGAAATTGTACACACATTTCCAACTCTCCCTATAATAAGTGAAAGAAAATCGAATCAATAAGCTTGTGAAAACATTTCATTGGGCTCAAGTGAAATATTACCATACAAGCATTCAGGGTCCAATCTGTCCTCACTTCAAGATTTAAACCTGTTCACGAATTCCATTATGCTAAGCCTGTACACTAGTGGGAATGATAAATGATTATGAAATACACAATCTCCTGTGGCAACTTATTGCAATATGACAGACAAATTTCATTTATCCTATCCAATTTTTTTCCTTATTTAAGAAATAAAATGATTGGCCTGGTAATCAGATATACAACAGGGCTGTTTCTAGAGTTAAGCCAACTTCCATTAGGCTTTTAACCTCTCTCCCATTTTTGTAATATAAATGCACATAGAGATACATGTGTTCAAGTCGAACTCTTTCTAGTTTTCACATCCCTTGTTATGCCTTGAATTATTCTCATTTGCTGTCAGTATTTTGTCAAATGTTTGAAAGACCACTGTTTTTACAAATCTAAGGTTTACAAATCTGAATGGTATATTGCACTCTTACCACACTGTGTTGGCTAAAGCAAATGTATAATACTGTAAGAACAATTTCAACTGATTAATTTGACTTCCCTCAAAGGGTGTGTTGTTCATCTACGATCACTCAGAAAACCTGTTAAAGTAAATTCACATATTATGCAGGCACATATTCAATCTTTAATCATGATATAAAATATGAACCGGTAGAACATCATTTACTCTTAACAATCAACATAAACATGCATATTGGGGGTATTTTTGCCCCAAAAATGTTGCTCTCTCAGGTTTCATAAACAGAAACAGATGAGGGGAAGAAAGATAGCTTTAAATCTATTACTGTTTGTTCTCAATGCATGTCCAATTTTCCTCCAATCTGTGGTGCATTATAGCTATAATTGAAAATTAGTAGTACATCTTTTTTTGGCGAGGGTAATTTATCACGGTTCATTGTTCCACGCTGACACTTTAGCCCTGGCTCTAACAAGGCGTCGGTAGCTTGAGGGGTTGAGCCATGGAGAGCAATTCTACTGTACTGATGCATTTTCGCTGCTTTGTTGCTAATTGTGAGTCGAGTAAAAGAGCTTGTTGGCTCGATGCAGGAGAGCTGCCTGGGCTGCTCTTGCCATTATCAAAGATACTCTTGATCTTTTCAAAAGCAGGAAATAGATTTTCTCCCTGTTCAACAGCAAAAAAAGTAATTTGCAATGTGTCCATTAGTTCTTCATTAAAGCAAGATTATATTGCACTGCAAATCACATCTGCCTTTTGATGATTAAAGGGTGGCATTTTTGAGGTCAAAACTAATTACTAGTCAAAATGAATAAAAATGAAAGGAAAAAATTCTGTCATGTTTTTACATTAGTGTAGTGGCCTGTAATTAGATTCAGGCTAATTCCACTATTTCTGCTCCTTTAATGAGATGAGTCTGTCCTTTTTCGAAGGCCATTCTTACAGTTCCAAATGTTTCATTTTGATAACACAGAGTTTACATAAATTGATTTTCCAAGTTACACAAGTTTTCCAGTTTGCCACAAGTGCCAAATCTGTGAGGGACTGCATGCTTATTCAAAGAGAGGGAGTGGTTGGGGGTGAATTGGAAGGCCAAGACATGATGGATACAGCTGCTGTTTTATTTTGTAAAACATGCTTTCTTGAGAAAAGATGTTATAGCAATTGCGCTTTTATAACATGAAAGCTGTAATAATCAGCTCTAATGTTTTAATGTTTGATCCAAATCAGACCTCTCTTGTTTTGTGGTCTTACATGTTACACTTTAGCTTTCTCTTTTAGATAAAAAACAGTAAAGAGGTTCATGATATCAATGTAACCTACAGACACAAATAGAGTTATATTAAAGAGTGCATCTCCTCTGTCTTTGATCAGAAAGTCTTGTAAGTCTTGTAAGCCTGCTATGGTTATGTCAGATAACATGTCCTCAATGCTTTTTTACAGCTAAGTTAAACATCTTGAATTCAGAAATTAGTCAATAATGATCAAAGCTTTAAATTTATAGTATAAACCTAGTACTGCACAATACATCTTGTAAGTTATTTACTGATTACTCGTCTGAAAAACTTTTGCTCTCTAAAATGTCTACATGCGATGCGTTTTCAGTAGACCAGACCTCCTTTCCTTGCAAAAAAAATATATGCAGTAGCACTAATTTTTAAGCACAGGAATCGTTCTATTTCTGCTGAAGTGAAATTTTGCTCTACAGCCTGTAGTCGTTCCAGAAATTCAAACCTCATAACATTTCAGCCAAAGCTTATACTAAGCTTGTTAGTATTTCTGATGCAGTCAGTGATATGGCCACTGCATTACCATAAATCAGCAGAATTAACTATGATCTTCCACAGCATGTTTAAAACTGGTCGACAGAACTTTGCAATATGCTGCACAGAATATTATGATAACATGCCATAATAAATGTTTATAATCTACTTAGGACCAGGGTTCAAATATATTTAATATTATTACTTTTTCTCCTATAAAAAAGTGTATTACAATCATGACCAAGTAAAACATGGGCACTTAACTAGGAATATGAGAAAATGGTTTTGGTAAGATCTACCCCAAGAATATTTAAATATTGTAATACTATTTACTTTTCTGAACATAATGAATGGTGGAATTAATCAATCAATTGTAAAATTGTGCAAGTTCCTCATTTATACCTTCTACTTTTAGAGAGCACTTATAACATAATTGGTGTGCCTCTATGCTGTAAACCAGGGAAGTGTGAAAGTTTGCAAAATAAATATTCAAGTTATGTCTCTAGAGCCAACTTTAGACAGGATGGAAATGAATACCTTATACTATCATAAAAGACCAGGCCATTCTTTGAAAGGGTTACCAGCTTTTAACGATTCCTTTGTTGTCACATACATATCATATTGGGATTAGCATTCCATTTGCTGGGACACACGTCTCTTTGAAACCTCAGAATCTATACTGGAGGTGCCCAGCCACAAATAACATACAGTACTTATGCAACAATGGCATCATAAGTACCTTAAGGATCAGTGCAGACAGTCTGAAACACATTATCAAACAATGCATGTAAAGCATTTTCATGGGTAAGGCATGCAGTTTGCTGGGGTAAAAAGAGAAAACATCATGGTTTACTATCAGAATAAAGACTGGCGTGAATAGATCACTCCATATGATCTTCTCTAAGAGTTCAGCTAGAACATGGCGGTGGTTCGATGGTAGTGACTGTGTAATAGTTTCACTTTGGTTTATTACAATAAATTAAATGCAGCATTTTAAGCGTTTTATTACTGTAAAAACCCTAGTGTTGTGGATAGCCAAAAGTGTTTATATTAAATAAAAACAACAACTGATTACAGTTAATTACTTGTTCAACCACTGTACCTTGTGAAAATAAATATGTGTAACATAACTTTAGCTGGGTCTGGTTTTTCACCTTAGTGTTATCTTTTAATGTGATCCACGTCAGGGTAACAGAAATAATCAAGCTACACCATTGGACAAATGAATAGAAATTGTTTCATGCCTGTAATAGAAGGAAGGGGGCTTTTTAAGCAGGGAGGAGGGGCGGGACTAATGATTTAACTGAAAGCAACACATCTCATGAAATCTGTGAGAAATCCTAATGTCACTTATGTCCGCCTTTAATGCAAACCAAATGAGACTCGCCTGTAATAAGAAGCTTCCCAAAATGAGTTTCCGTTTGCAGAAAATTGCAAAAGGCTGGTACCTTTATCTATGAATTTCACTCGAGCATAAGCAAAAAAACCCTCATACATTATTTGGGTACGTTCCATCAGTAGCAGAAATAACATTGTGCAAATTCTATGCATGTTAATGATAAATAGAAATCCACCTGCTTTCAGATAAAATGAGTTTAATTTTCGGTTGGCCAGTGCCTGTGTGGCCTTTCATAAATTACTTATGCACAGCTATTATTAAAATAGGGGGAAAGCAAATTAGAAAGTCTTCCTATCTCCACTGGATTTAGCCAAGGCAGGGATGTAGCTAACACAGTCAGCATTTCTCTCTGAAATTCTGCTCTCATCAAAATTCTCCCCTCATCGCTGTATTTCTATGCTGTTGTAGGGCTTTGACCCTGTGTTTACTAAATTAACCTAAATCGTTTTGAGTTCATATGCATAGTGGAATTTGCAGGCTTTTTCAAAGTATCTGAATATATTTGTTGCTGGATTCACATTTCCGCTGGCCATACGACAGGTCCCTTGCCGTTGCCGGTAACAATAGCTACAGCCAAATAGTTGAAAGATAGCAATCTAAAAGGAAACCTGAAATGGTTGTAGCTGTGCTCTGAGGAAAACAACAACTTGTTGGGGAAATAAGTGTTTGAATGAGAACATGCTCAGAGTGCTATGACAAGCATTACAAATAACTATCATTCTGTTAGAATAAACCCCTCTGACCATGAGTTAGCTTTGGTTGGTAAGAGGAAGTTGAAGGTCTTTGCAGTGCTAGTTGAACTGAACCCATGTCTAGGATGATAGGCTGGGGATGGGCTAGACTGATCCAAGCATCATTTTCAGGTAGACAAACATCAGTGGAGCGGTTTCTACTCATGCACAACAATTCCTTTGTCTATCCCACTTAAAACAATAAAAACTAAAGAATGACCAAAGGTGTTTTGAAATGAAAAGCTTTACTTTCATAATTTTCCATTAATCAAAAACAAGTTGATTAATGGAACTTGCAGAAAATAAGTTATAAATGCCATGAGTTTAGTTCAGCTGTTGTACTCCATTATAACCCAAATATCTTTTTTTACTAGTATATCTTCCCAACAATGCCAGAACTATCATTTGGATACCAACAGTGGTCAGGACTTTCCATTGTGTATCTGTTTAATTTCTCCAATCCCATCTCTAAACATTTTAGCAGGTATAATGTGTTTTGTTTCTAGTGCTGCTTTACCATTTAAAATAACAATTTCCATTATTTTCATTTTAAACCCAAGTTCATGCTCTAAAAAAGATTGTTACACTTTTACTTTAAATTTACCTAGGCACATTTTAAACATTCATTTAAAATAGCTCATCTCTACACGTCCAACTGTCCGTTTGCCCCATGAAATTACGGAAGAGTAGAAATGGAAGCTCCCTTTTGAAAAGAACCATCGCTTCTTTGAGTCAAAGAAAGGGTGATTCTCAAATGCAAAATTCTGCAGTTTCATCAAACGCAGTCAGGCCTGACCTTCAGCCATATCCTAGTTCCGTCACTGAGACTCATCCAAGGACTTAAGGCCCTTCAAACAAAAAGCCATTACCTGTTTATTCCCAAGGGAAACTGAGGAATACACTTATTAAATTAAATGACCTGAGAGGAATGAGACATAAACTCAAAATATAAACATGCCCAATGAAGACAGGTCACCTGTCCATCAAACTAATTGGCCCAAAAACCTTTGCTTGTTTTTGTCAGTTGATGCAAGACAAGAGGTGACCTTTGCTCCTTGGCTGTGCAGAAGAGTACACTTTTAGAGCGCGGTGGGGGCAACGCATTAACGCCATGGACTGCGGCCCTACATTAGTAGAGCTAGTCAATGTGTTCACTCTGACGTGATGCAATGAAAAGGTCTTTGTGCGTTTTTGTGGGCAGATGAACCAGAGTTCATTGCCATGCGTACACATCTAGCATCTAAAGTGCTGCTAGAGACATGCTTTTACCTTCGCTCTGCTGAGACTGGAACACTAGGTGGAAACTCATTTTAATTTGAACATAGCCCATTGATTGGCACAATGCCCACTCCACACACAATGATTTCCATTCATACCTCTATCCATTTGTTAAATATTCGATACTGCTATTGTGGGACTGCAGAGAGGATTTGTTTTTGGCAGTGTACAATCAAGGTTACAGCTTCCTGACTACAAGAACTTTATTAACCTATAAGTGAATCAGTGTTTTCAAAGTGGTTAAAATACATATTGCATTTTCTATCGGATTGATATGATAAAGAATGGAAGTTCTGTCATTACTAGATGCTTTATTCTCCTAAAATCTCCCAATAAATGTTTAAATATTTGTCTTGACATTAAGTAAATACAGCTGTCATATATCTGAAGTATAAAGAAAAAATGACATCATGCTTAATGAAAATGTGCATGCAAAGCTAGTGTTGTACTGCCCTCCAGTGGAAAGTATAAAAAGTGTACAATTTCTGTGGGCACTCTAGAATTTACATTACAATCAGCATTTCATACAAACAGTGATGGCCTGCAAGGCCACTCCTGATGTGTAAAATGATTTAACGAAACATTTCAATATACCCTAACCAATTGCCTGTATAGCTTTTTCCATAAAAAACTATCCGTAAAAACATTTTAAGAATAATGTGAGAAAAAAAAGATGTGGGCAAACGTAATTCATATAATCTAAACGTAGGAAAAAGGCCACAGTAACACAGCCACTCCTTCTAGTTGTAATTATCTTCAATTTGCTGTGTACCCACAGCTCACCAGGGCTTTTGGATTCCACTTCCGTTATACTGCACATCAGTAACTGATATTCTCTAAGCTGTGAATAAGCCCCTGGCTTGGGCTGTTGCATCCAAAATAGACTCTTTGCAAAGATGCCGTGAGTCCAGTTATTCAATCACAACTTGACAAAACCGCTTAATTAAGCTATAGTGGTTCCATTAGGGTTCCAGATTGTGTAAAGACAGAAAGTGAAAGATGTGTAACTGTGAGAGATCCGGAATTGGGACAATACTTTGAAGAGCATTAACCATAACACACATTGCAATTTACCAATGTCTGATTTCAAAGTTCAACCAACAGAAAATAAGATGATTATTTCAACCAAACAAAGCAGGATTGGGCATTTTGACCATTTATTGAAAGATATTCACAAATTGGAACATAATAGATCTGCTTTGTTAATATGGTACTGAATGAACTGACAGGAAGTCAAACTGATTTAAGTAAATTAACTTTGTTTTGTAAAGCTGCAAGTCAGCAGGTCTTTCGTTTATACTCATGCACATTTTTCTTTCTGTCACAGAAAATATAATCTGATATGATATTAAG